>JAGFPH010009235.1:16024-31265 GCA_018207615.1 Philaenus spumarius
TAACTAATACATTAAGTAACATACAATTAACAACTAGTCACCAAAAGAAATTAAACCTGCTTTAACAATTTGACCATTCACAAATACAAGAAAGATAAGTATAGAGTTTAAATAAGTGTTGTTCAAATGTCGGTAATATAATGTATCTTCCTTTAAATAATCACCATCCTGGTTTTAGCTGTCTTATTTTATACAAGGAAGACAGATGATGCATAAGTAAAAGTGGACTGACATATTCCCCACTTATTGAGCAGGATACGTATTGATTTCTAAGAACTTGAATTTTTCAAGAGGAGTATTGATAGGGCCAAATTTATACTATTTGTGTTGAGTTGATATTAATTTAGTTTTTGTATAAGATAGTTCTTCCTAGTCATTTAGATATAAATGTTTAAACTAGGATAATAGTTGATCTATCTTCTTCTTTTAATATGTATAAGTTTTGTACAGGATCTAATATTTGGTGTGTTGTCTTCGTTAATTTCTTGGTGATAACACAACAAGGGTTTTGGTGTTCCATAAATTAAAAAGAAACAGTTTATTATGGATGTAAATTTTGACGTTGCTTGCGGTAGGAGTTGACAAATATAAGATGTAACATATAACAAAAAACCGATATCGAATTGGTTGCCATGGTAATTACATACAAGAAACAGTGTATTTTGGTTCATCAATTTAAGTTAGGTTCCGTCCGGCGTAGTTCGGATATTATCGTTAAGAGCTGGTATTAACAACTAAAAGTGAGTTAAATTATCTGACTAATGCAATGTTGTATTGTAGATTCGGCAAATGGAAGGTATATGCAATACAAACTTAGAAAAATAAGTTAGTATAATTTTAAATTTTGAAAGAAAAATTACTGTTTCCATACGTTCAATGTTATTAAAATAAAGTTGTAGAGTTTGTATAACCTCAAAGCTAAGATGGTAAACTCAGTTAAATGCCCATTCATTGTAAATACATTCAATAAAAATAAAATTTCATATGGAAACAGTAATACTTGTACACAAAACTAATAATAAACGACAGTAGAAAGATAAAAATTATACCATTCGAAACGTACTGTGCCATAAATGTGCACAAAACATAAATTATGTGAGTATGTTTCTGTAAAGGCAGGTAAAATAAAATAAACCTTTGTCTGGTTTTAAAATATCAAACTTAAATATTCTAATATATTTATAAATATTTTATTTTTGTATAGTCTTATTATAATAAACTAAATTGTTTTTTAAAATTCTTCTTAGAGATGACTACTTCAGCTAAATCTAACTTTACACTGCATGAAAACAAACGCACATAACCAGCTCTCAAAATGCTAAAGCTATTACTAAATTATCCGCAATGTTTTATTTTATGCCGATTCTAACGAAGCTCCTAGAGTATACAATAATTTAAGATATTGTAAAATGCTATATAAAATGCATTCTAGCTAGGGATTTATACATAACCTACATTTAATGTGTTAATCCTATTGTATAACTCAGAGATTACATCCAGGTTTGAAAAAATATATGTGAATTTTCCTTTCTAAACTAATAAGTTGTTGTTTGTTCACAAACATTTGGTATCAGTGACTATATATGGCCAGAGTTTTAACAATGAAAGAGGACACTTTCTTAGTAATAGTTTCAAGAAACAATACAGTTGTCTATTAAATTTAATTGTTTTGGCCGGATATTTATTGTTATTACAATTAACTTATAAGATTAAATTAATTAATTTAAATTAATTTTTAAGATTAAATTGTGTCTCATGAGTTACAGACACAAATAACATGTATTAGTTGAAAGGTGAATCTTTCTTTAGTAAAATTAATTTATTATGCATTAACAAAAAAAAAAAAAATATATAGGAATTGGCACTGCTCACATTTTCGCTTGCTTCTGTAAACTGAAATAGTATGTTGTAGAGGTATAATTATGCTAATATTTGATTGGCTGTTAATTTTACATGAAAACAGTCACTTACAAAATATGAGTTAATTTTATGTAAGTGTATGTACAGTGTACAACTCAATGTAGTACTTAATTTGTTAATGTTTAAATTAATAAAATAACATAGTATTTATCTAAGAAAAAATATTTCTAAAGCCTACAAAAAACTGCTAAAATAATTTGTTTGTTACACAAATTGTATAAGTCCTTAATTTCCCTTTATAAATCTGCTAATAACATGTAATTTAAAATAATTTATGTAGCATAAAATATAGTTGAATTATTAATATCTATTACTCTAGCTGTTTAATGTCTTAAAACCCTGAATTTCTTTTAAGAAGAAAGACCACGCAATGCTTTTATATGTGTAAGGATTCTGACATGTCCCAAAGAAACAAGGAAAGTTACTTATCTCAGATACATTAATCAAGACTTATAATGTCCTGGCTAAACAAATTCACTGTAGTGAATGCAAATGGGTAACATATTAAATTTAAAAAAGTAATACTTTATGAATTTCCATATAAAGTGAGAAACGTTTACCAAACATTTACTAATATAGAAAAATATGTGCTCAGTAGTTCATCGTCCATAGTTTTATAACTTAAATTTTGCCTAAATCCACAAGTAAAAACAAACTGTTTTGTAATCTTTTATAGTAGCATACAGTTTGTAAAAATTCTAGCGTTTTTGTGGTTTCAAACTTGAAATATGAAAATGTAAAACAACGAGTCAAATGATTAGGTAGAACGAAAGCATCCTATTGAAATGTCAACAATGAGTCAAGTTATATCGTAGTAACGAGTCCATTAAATGACGTAACTATACAATTCTTATATAAAAACATATAGAGTCAAATATTAGAAAAATCTAAAGTTGAATCATATTTTAACAAAGGTTTCAGTAATATTAAGCATATTACATTTTTTATTTTTCTGTTTATTTAATAAATGGAATGTGTTTTCTTCTAAAATCGGCCTATTTTCATTTAATATTAAAGTTATAAAGAATCAGAATAAAACTATTCAGATAAAACTATTAAATAATGCTCTGTATATGTTTAAACTATAAAATACAATTTTCCTCTAATCTTTATCTTTTTGTTCTTTTCCACATTTTTACGTTTTCCTATCTACTAAAGTTATTAAAATATAAAAAACGTTTTAGTTTACACATATTAAGTTTTGCAGAGGTATCGTACACACACATACAAATAAACATACGTAATTTTATCCAAGTCTACTAGACACATTTTAAAAAAAACTAAATGTTTACTGGATAGGAAAACAATATATTATTTATTTAAACATTTATTTTTACACAAATCTTTTAATGGAAAAAATTAAAATATATACACTATAACTAATCTTAAAACCAAGAAACTTAAAAAATTATTTCCAAAAACACCCAATTGTTTATATTTACGTTTACTTACAGCGCTAATTTAATAAATCATTTAAGTTCCTGACATAAATTTTGAACATTTTTATATTTACCTTTTTATATGTTTATATATATTATTTAATTCACGTTTTATGTTTCTACTAGCTTGCCCGATCCGGCTTTGCACGAATAAACAAATCATAGTAAAATGTATATTAACAAAAAATATATATCAATAAATATATTATACTATGATTTTCTTATGGGGATTTTTAATAACTTTGACCCCCAAACAACCCTAAAATGTCGAATTTTTTGAAAACCTTTCTTAGCTAGCAATTAGAGGGCCAAAGAGGAAGTACATACCAAATTTCATTCGAATCCGTTCGGTCGTTTTTTTTAGTAACTTTGACCCCCCCCCCCCCAAAAAAAAAACCTCCTAAAAATTCGAATTTTTCGAAAACCTTTCTTATCTAGCACCTATGGCAATAGAGGAAGATACATAAAAAAATTCCTTCCAATCCATTTTGTAGTTTTGGAGATATCGTCATTTAGTAACTTAGAACCCCCCCAACCCAAATCCCTCCTAAAATTTAGAATTTTTTTAAAATCTTTATTAGCGAACACCTATGGCTCTAGAGGAAGCTTCATACCAAATTTCGTTCCAATCCGTTCAGTCGTTTTTGAGAAATCGTGATGAGTCAGAGAGTCAGTGGTATTTCGCTTTTATATAGATAAAGGAGTAGCGAGCAAACAAGCCAGACATTTGCTTTTACCTGAAATAAAGGATCTAGATAAAATATGATTTCTAATCTCAGCACCTCAAAAGCGAATTTTTATTGATTTACTATTAAAAAATTCTTTTAGGAAGGGGAGTGAAGAAATGTTAATTGTGAAGATATTTTAAGCCCAATATAAGGGTATTTTAAATATAAGTATTATGAACAAAAGATTAAACTAGCTGGCACCTTTTACATTGGTAGCTTACAAACATACAAACTTTAGAGTTCTAATGCTGCTTACTAGCATGGTAAAATTGTATAGTAAAAAACCACAACTTTTCTAAAAATGCTGATTATATAAACTATCATAAACTTTTCATGTTGAAAAACTTTTTCATAATATTATTTACACTTAATAAAGTTAAAATTTGAGAAAACTAAAAGCCCTTATCTTTACAAATTTGAATAAAAATGTATAGCAAGGATAATATCTAATTTAAAATCATTAAAATATGAAAATTCTAAATTTATTAACAACTCTGATTTAAATTGGCGGCCAGATTTTTCATAAGAGGCATTTTTATGTGTTATTTTATTGATCTGAAGTGATTTTTGGGGATTTTCATTATTGTTAAATTGGTATTAATTTATGTAATTCATTGGTACTTATAATTATGGTATTCATTTACTGTTTTGTTAGTGATATTATTTTTAAATTTAGTTTAAACTTGTGTATTATGACTACTTATTAACATTCCTTTACTTTAATTTATTTTTCATTGAGTAATTTATAATATAATAATTCACAAAGTTAACGTCACATATGAATAATAGCTCTCTGTTCTCTTATTTGTAAATAAAACCTAAATTATTGTTAGTGGGATCAATGTATATGAACGTGATAACACCCACTAATGATTACTATTAGTCAGGTAAAAGCTTTAACTCAAGAGAACCATGTTTTACAAACTGATGTCTTTTAATAATTTAAATAACAAATGAATTATTTGCACCCTCTGTTATTGTCACTTTTTAATATGTTATTAAAATTGGGTACTTTTTATATTTTATAACGTGATATTTTATTTGTCATTATCATAATATGATGATTTTGTAAATCACATGTACTATCTCTAAATTAAAGGTGTATAGATTATACCATAATCATAAACACATAGACTACGCGTAGAACCAAGCCATTGTAGTAAATAAACCATCATAAAGTGAGCAACTTTAAAAAAATGAATACAACAGTTACATATCAATTAAAATGCATAATATATTCTTAAGCATTAACATTCATTAACATCTCCGATTTAATAGTGGAAAACATTGTCTGGCATATGACCACCTCCACTGAGCCGGCATGTGTTGACACACTTATCAATAATCCGCTCACATATGTCTGGTGTGACGTCGGAAATGACGCTTATGATTTCCGCCTTCAGTTGTTGAATGGTACAAGGTTTGTTAGCGAACACTTGAGACTTGACATAGTCGCAGGACCTGGCAGGCCACTGACCAGGATGGCCTGATCACTCGTTCCGCCAATTTTTCTGAGATAATGTCGACTGATTCACGCGAGGTGTGGCATGATGCACAATCCAGTTGAATATCAATATTTTGAAGGAGAGTCCATAACCTGCTTCTTAGCATGTAACGATAACGTTCTCCGCTTACTGTAACCGCAACACCTTTGTCGTCTTCAAAGAAAAAGGGGCCACCAATCTACCGGCCAAAAAAACACCCCATACGGTCGTCTTGATGTTCGTGGGTCACTCTTGGATTTTCAGTCCCCCAAATCCTGCAGTTTTGTATATTAATAAATCCACTGAGGTGGAAATGGGCCTCGTCGCTGAAAATAATGTTATCTGCCAGTCTCTCTTCAATCCTTTCGCAAAATCGTCTTATTTTTTGAAGATCCGCCATCATGAGATCCTGTAGACTACTAGTTGAATTTTGTATGCAATCGTGTGACGGTCTTCACTCAAAATTGTTTTTGCAATGAACTGCGTGGAATGTTCAACTGCTGTGACCGTCGGTGAATCGATTCCCTGGACTTACTGTTACACTTTGTTGCACAACAGCGATTTGTTGAGCATCGCGTTAAGTGCGATTTCGCCCGGGTGATTTCACAGTAGCAACAGAAGCAGTGGTTTCGAACTTCTTTATCAGCCGCAGAACTGTAGACTTGTTGGGTACTTAATTTCTTCCGAAAACCGCTCGAAGTCTTCTTACCGTCTAGGCCCCACTTTCAAGATTTTGATAAGTTCTGTTTTCATGATCAGAAATCGCTGTTCTTTTGTGAACCGCTCCTTGGCAACAACTGCAACAATAAAGAAAACAACAACTGCTAATCAAATCGGAGTGATAATAGATACTAGAAATGATAAGAACAGGGCTGCCAACAAAACATACAAAAATGGACCAGATCCAAAAGTTGCGCACAATATGGGACACACTTTATGTTGCCTTCTAAACTGTCATTGGTAAATAATATTTTGCAATAATAGTTGATTAGTAATAGAAATAATTATGTCGGTGAATTGAAACAATTTCAAAAAGATTCTCAATAATATATATGTATTTATTTTGAAAATAACAAAATAAATGTCATCTAATAATATACACGATATTAAATTCAATCAAATCCATTTTATAAATTTAAGGTTTTATCAGATATTAATTAAGTCATACTGAGTTTATCAGATAAGTTTACATTTGTAATAAGATACTAGAAGAGTAATTAATTGTTTAGCTGTCAAGACATCCAATAAAAAATGCATATGGTTCAAAGTTCGAATACATCTACTACTTTGTTTACTTTAAATTTACTATACTTTTGATGTTTTCAAAAATAAATTTAAAAAATAAACCTATAAAGAGAACGTTAAAGACAAAGATAATTGCTAATTTAAGAAATACGATTCTTTGTAAATCATAAATGCATATACTAGTGATACAAGATTGGGTACGGAAGATATGCATTAAAATTGGTAAAAACAATTAATTAACTGCAATTCTATTGATATTTTTATAAAAGTTAGTAGTTAAATAAAAAAGCTAATAGACATACAACAATAAGTATTTTCATTTAAAATTGAATATCAAAATGTGTATTGTATTTCATGACTTTACCATTTTTATCTCATTTGATTGTTCAATATAAAATACTTCAACCAATTAATAAATGCAAGATTTTGTTAAAGTATGAGCTAAGTTTTCTTTGTCTTTCTTGCAATGTTGTGAAATAATGTTGTACACACAGTAGGCCCAGTAATCGGACGACTTAAGCTTGCACATTTCAGACTGCCTTGTATTTTCAAATCACTCCCATTTCTGACATTATTTACAATCGTCCATACACTAGAGAATGTTTATTGTTTTTGAATTTATATTTATTACGATTTAAATAGATTTTTATATGATAATCCCGTGAAAATACAGCGTCTTTTTTCAGCAAAAGAAGAAAAGTTAACCTTTAACAATCAGGCCTACTTAAGAATTCATATTATTTCCAATAAACGTAAGCAGGATTTGTTATTGCTATTACAATCATTATTAAACAAGTATAATGAAATGAAAATGCATACATTACAAACAATTAAAGACCAAAATATTTAATTCATCTCGTTGTACAGAATCAATTAGTTTATTATGCCACTGATTAGATCTTATAAAATGTAAATAATATTAATATATTATGTTTGATTTATGTGTTTAGTATTTAGTTCATTCGTTCACTTAACAGCATATTTAATTTCGAAAACCCAACAACTGGTAGCTTGTAACAAGTAACACCTCAGATACGTTACGAATAATGGACCATTAGAGGCAACCTTGGTCATATATATTCTGTCTGGCCTCTACGGAGTCATAAAAACGTTAACTATTGTTTGACCAGTATTGCAAACACCAACCTGTCACTTTGGCATGACTTGTGCCTTTCATTTGCAGGTTATTGATTGGCACTGTTTACCTTGTGCATTGTTTATTACGAAATAATTGGTTTGTATTAGTGTCTAGTTATAGTGTTGAAACCTCAATGACGTATTGACAATACAGGTTTAGAGTTACACCATTTTATTCTGATTATTTGTAAGTTAATTTATTTGTTATAGTAATAGAGCATGCTATTAAATCTACAAGAGAGTAGTACAATTAACCAAAGTTACTTCGTTTAACGTACTAGTCCACCCTATAAAGTTGTTTAAGAAAAAAACTATCAAATAAATATTTAAAGAATTTTATTCTCCATTTATTTAAAAATATATTAGGAATTTCAGGCTAGGAATTTGTTATAATAAGTCTGGTGCAATTTTGGCAAATATATAATAAATAAATATATGTGTAGAAACTAAAATTTTAGATAATGCAATTACACTTGGATGATATATTGCTTAAGTGTAGGTAATACATGACTGATAAGCATAGGTAGAAATATATCTAATTTTCTAACACAATATAGTTATGTAAGTTTTAAACTAAGAGATTTTGTATGATATAAAATTCTTATTTTTATAAAAACAGTTGAGCTAAAACTGATAGTAAGACTAATAACGATGTTTATTGTATAATTTGTTTGAAAGTTTACAATTTAAAATGTATAATTTAAAGTATTGAGCATTGTATATTAAAGTTATGCTATAACTCACCACTTGAAGATGAAGTTATTTAATTCGCAATGACCTTTGAAGGTTTGCGACAGGGTATATTATAGTTTCTTATTTTAATGTAGATGAAAAAATAAAATTAAATGAAGCCAACAAGTTATTAATATAATAAAATTGTATTAATATTAGATATTAATACTGAGCCCGACCTTATTTAATGTAATTTATTTTATAAATAAACCAATGAAAACTTAATGAATAATCTAAAGAAAACTACTTGTTGCGTATCTATATTTGAAGACATATTTACCACAACCAAAAGGTATCTCCAGGTCGTAGGTCTTTCGTTCAGCCCGTAAAGCTACTCTAAAAAAAAAATGAAACAGAATAATGATATTGCAGAACATTTAAAAAAGTGTGCATAGTTGTTGACAGCCCTAACAAAATTGTTTAAATATTATTAATAATCTTTTTAAAATATTTATTTATGTCTAATTTGTAAAAAAAATTTAATAATCACTGAATCAGGGGATTAAATAATATTCCCCGGAAATATAGAATTAAATATAGTTTCAAACCATTGCTTTGGAAAATGGTATCATTGGTCAATAAAAATATCTTAAACTATGGTGATGCTTCAATGAACTGGCTTAAAATAAACACCATTTTATAAAATATAAATACGAAATAAGTAGTTGTATATATGGCAAAAAAAAATTGTATTTTCCAAGTCTTAAAAAGAAAATTTACTCTCTGTAGGGAAAGTTAGTGGTAATGGATATAATACCCTATGTTATTTTCAGTAAACATAAAGAAGGAATTACAACTTAAAAAGGCCATGCTGAGTTTTAAAATGCAAAAGGGAAAATAGGTTGTATCTTATCTTCTAAAGCGAGAGATAACTGTCTGTCTGCTAAATGGATCTGGAATCTTCGTCTAAGGATTTTTGATTTTTTGATTTTATATGGGGCTTTTGGCCACGAGAAATTGATTGGAAATGGTCACCAGTCTGGGAAAGTTCGTTTTCTACGTCTTTTTATTAAATTAAAAAGTGAAATTTGTCCATTTTAAACAATACAAAGCACAGCTGATGCAAATGTTTTCAATGTCATTACAATAATCATCTCTTTTCTTTTAAACGAAGCACAGCTGATCCAAATGTTTTCAATGCCATTACAATAATCATCTGTTTTCATTTAAACTTTATTTTATTAGAGGTAAGCCTAATGTTGTATCTATTTATAGTTACCATGGCAACGAATACTTCTGCTAAATAAACATACCCTTTATTTAGTTGTTTAATGTTATAGGCCTAACCTAAACGATGTTCACGGAAATTTGCAATAATAGTTATTGACGTGAGCGAACTAGGCCCTGCTTATAATCGAGCTTTAGCTCGGTCTCCTGGTACTGATATAAACACAAAAGATGTAGGTATATATAATACATTAGAAAATATCTTCGATTAATGTAAATAATTTATGAAAGGGAAATTGTCTCAGATTCGAACTTCAGTGGTTTAAAATATTTCGCAAGATTAGTTAAAACAAGATATATAATTATTTATTTATTTAAACATCAAAAAATACATTTTTAAAATTAGTAAGTCATTGAAAAAGGACGTTGAATAGAATAGCACAATATAAACAAAAACGGTAGACATTTTACCGGTATTTGTTATAATAGAGCAAGTCCATTTACAACACACTACATAATAAGTTTCAATATAAATTCAATATTCTGAAATTTTAAAATAATCAAATATGACATAATATCATACATTTATTAATGTGACGAGAATAGTGTTATTGGGTACGGTTGCCATTTCATGTAATATTAAGAAAATTTACTACTGGTGGAAACATTAAAAGTTTCGGCAGATATAAAGCCTGTTTGATATGATCATTCTCTCGCGCGTAGAATGATCGTGACTTTAAGAATGCGGGAAAACTAGCTTTTTAAACATGTTTTTGAGTGAAATTCTGTTTTAAATATTTATATAAAACTGTAAGAGAAGTTTTATATTGTAGTTCTCCGACTGGTAAATCACTTTTAACCTAATTTATAAATTGATTAGTTTAAAGAGAAATCAATCCCATCGCATTGTTGACCTATTTGTTTTTAAATAAGTAACTAATAGTTATTTTATTAATTTCGCAACTGAGCTAAAGTATCTTTTTACGAAATTTTCAAACGTATTTTAAGCAATTGAGGTGAATTTGATTAGGTAATAAATTCCGTAAGCTTTTTACTTCATTGAGTGATCCATTTTCGTAATTGAATTAATTATTTATATACGAAAATAATATAAAACTTGTTTAATATAATGTACATGATTATATACATTTAAAATAATATAAACACAGTACTGTCAAATACTTCTTGCTTAAAAAATATGTTTTCCATAATTGTTCACGTCTCTGTCCTGTATTATAACAACACTTACTAATTGTTTCAGCTTCTATACTTCCGGAAATAGTGAGAGAGTTATAAGATGCTTACCAACATAATAGATCTGAATCTATTGCAGTGACTATCATTTTAAAACCGAAATAATGCACGAAATTGAATAATTCCACAAAAACTTATATAGTTTACTCTTTTTCGAAGTTTTTGTTATACTGATAAAGAATATCTGCCCGTCAAACATTCTTTAGTTTAAAAGTTATAATGAATTCGTAAAACTATAAACATTTTGAGGCACGTATAATAAAGCAAACCTACCACAATACTGTAAACACAAGCACATTTTATTGATTAATCTTATATTAGTTGGAGAAATGTTTAAACATTTTATTATACTTTCAACAATTATAACAGACAAAATTTTGTATAAATAAATTACCCTAATTTTTAAAATACCTTATTGAAAGACAGTTTTTATTTAATGTTAAAAAATGCAATAAATAAAACTAGGTTTGTCAATATCTTGTATAGGCTAGTCGGTAGGGGTAATTTTAGACCAACAGTTCCAGTAATTTGCAATATGGCTCATTTTTATTTTATAAGTACATTAAAGTATATAGATTAACATAAAAAAAGTTTACCAGTCAATAAAAAAGGACATTTGAGGGGGTCGGGATAAGATAGTGCCAAGCCACATTTTTTCACAAAATGAGTTTTGTACTGCATTTAGCAGCAATATTGCCTAAGAACATAATGTTCAAACAAGTTTCAGAAAATTTCCAGTAGATTACTCTTGTATTTTCTTGCCCATATGATTAGTGTGCAATTCTTTGCAGCAAGACAATATCAAGCCACATTGTTGTTATATGGAAAAATGGCTGATAGAAAGAAATTGGAATTTTATCATGATTTTGATGAACATGATGTATTTGATTGTGACAGTGATGCTGATCCTGAATATATTCAACCATCTGAGACATCTTCAGACATTGATAGTGAGAATCCCGTAAATGTTGCTTGGCATTGTAATGATTCCAATAATATGTTTGAGAAATGTTGCTTAGGTTATGTTTGATTTAATTTGTCATTTTTAAGTATTTGTGAACAGTTTTGAATTTAAAATAGTTATTTAGATGCTATTAACTGAATGTAGTTGCTCATTGTAAGTAAGGGACTGGATATCAATGAATAAACCAATAATAATATTTTGTTGCTTGGCATTATATTGCACTTTTTTTTTGGTTCGAAACAATAATACTGCTTGACACTGAATTGGGCTGCATTTTTATTTACTTGTGTTACTGATAATCAAGTCAAGAGGTAGCTCTTGTATTTACTGGAAAGAAGTTATACTTTCGTGTGGTAAAAAGTCAAAATTCTATGTCACCCAGATGGTAAGAGAAGATTTTTATAATATTTCACATCTGAAACAAAATCTGATAAATTCAGGAAAGAAGTCGTGTGTAAGTGGGCCACTGTTGAAGTTTGCTGAAGCAGTTTGCTTCAGGTTTGAAGCTGAACATCCTTGGAGTATTTTTTTAAAACACAGAATTAATGCAGAATTCGATGAATTAGAAAAAAGGTAATATTCCACAAAATCTTCTAATACATAAATATAAAGAACCCGTTAAAATAAAAAATGCAAAATTTGATGATGTGATGAAACTTTTGGACAATATTCCTCCAATTTACCATAACTTCTACAAAAATCTGAAAAACGAAGATGACACAACTGCTGAAGAAATTTAAAATATATAGACTAGTTTACAAACCACGTGAAAAAATTTTAATATTTTGGACTTTCTTAATAATTGCATTCAACTATTAAATTATATTTTTATTATATTACATTGTAAAACTGGCAATTAACTTATTTATTTTTGTCAAGTTGAAACATATTTTGATTTGTTCAATAAATTTTGTTGTTGTATTTATTAAAATAAATTGGTTATAGACAAATTAAAAGTCTTATTTTTTGGGGGCAAGACAATAACAAGCAACATTTATTCAACAACAATTTTGAACCAATGAAGTGCCAAGCAACATATTTTGATGGACATGGCTGTACAAAATAATTATTTATACACTCAAACAGAATTTATTTGTGTCAATATGATACACAATGTGTTCAAAACTTAAGAGAGATTACAATTAAATTGTTAAAATCAATATTAAAAGTTTTGAAAGATTTGAGGATTTGTTTAAACTTTTAACATTGATTTAATCAGAATGTGGAAAATGAGGCTTGGCACTATCTTATCCCGACCCCCTCATTTGTATTTATTTCGTCCGAGTAATGGTTTGTGTGGAAAAAATTCGATAATGCAGGTATGTATTTTGCAGCAGCGCCACTCGGCCGCACGGCTGAAGACCTATTTTTTTAAGCGTGGCCCAGTAGCCTACATTATAAACTATTGCATAGTTATAATGTATTAAATAAATAGTTGTAATAGGGCGTTTTCAGGAGGAAAGTGTCAGCTTCACGATGGCATGTTTTTTTTTTCATTACACATAATCATCTAACTAATTACCGAAATATTTATATTGAAACTAAAAAAATGTGTTTCAAAGAAAAACAAAACTGGGTATTTGGTGTTTTTAGGAGGAACTGATTCATATAAAATATGAAAATTCAACATGGATGATTCAAAATGGCTGCCATTTTCTTTAAAAATTCAACTTTTTTATATTCAAAATAATATAATTTCGTTAAGACTAGAGTAATAGCCTGTACGCAGTCTCGATTAACTTGTCTTCGAAAAAATCCATTTTCTCTCAACATAATCATCCAAATTGTATGAAATTTAAAATATACGTAAACAATATGTGTATAAATATAATATACAAAAATTATACATCTGCGATAATTTTAAACTAAATAGGCCAGCAAATTTATGAAGGCATAATTATCAATGAATATGTTATTATAAGATTATTTCCGTACATACGTATAGCAGATCTAAGTTTGGAAATTTTGTAATATATCGAATTAAAACTTGGTATAGCGAGTGAAAAGTTTATTTTTAACTTATATACCAAGACTCAAGTTGTTGAGCTAGACCCATCAGACTTATCAACGAGCATCACGATGTTTTGCTTACCGAACGCTGTAGCCCTTTTATCTATCCCAGTTTCGTAAATTTTTGGAATATCAACATCAAATTTGTTTTACAAGTTGAATACACCAGTATAAATATTCTTAGTAAGTATGAAAGATTTTTTAAATGTTATTTTTAAAAACGAGGAGCTGGAAAATAGTCTTCTATTTTACCTATCTCGTTTTAACTATAACATCTTTGGATTCAACGACACCAATTTCGACATTTTTGAACATATCGATTTAAAAATTGGTAGGTACAGAAGCTACAAACACAATTGTTTTTTGCTTTACTTATTTTAAAAACTATATTTAAAAAATTTACTAATCTGCAGCCGATCAACTCAATGGTTTGGTGAAAAATCTAAAAAGGTATAAAATTATACTTTTTTAATTTACTTGTACTTTTAAAAGTAAATAATAAAAAAGGTTTATATTCCTTGATCTTGTTTGAATCTATGTGTTTAACTTGTAAAAAACTTTTAGGTGAATATTTTTAAAAATTTCTAGACAGGAGCCGTTTAAAATGAGTTCGTGGGTCCGGTACTCCTAAAATCGAGAAACCCATTGATAAAGTCAAGTGGCTCTAGGTAGGGTCATTTTCAAGATAACAAGCTGAGACTCAGCATAAATGTAAAAAATATGTATTTTAACTCCTATGTCAAGTTTCAATTCGATATATTAAAATTAAGCCGATTTAGAATGAGTCAACGCTTCATATATGAATGAGATTTCCCCTTTTAATGATTTCGCCTGCTGCAAAATACATACCTGCATTATCGATTTTTTTCCAGACAAACCATTGCTCGGACGAAAGAAATACATGTGACCTTTTTTATTGAAAAATACTTCCCCTACACGGTGGTATTTTTATTTTTATTTATCTTTATCCCTGCTCGAAAAATTAAAGAATATCGAAAAAATTATTTTTTTTTCGATTTTGGGAAATCGATAGACTGGTAAACTTTTTTTTTATTAATCTACATACTTTAATTTACTTATAAAAAAAATTAACTGGGTGTGCTTAAGACCACACGTTGGAAGTTATAACTTCTATGACTACGGGGATTTTTAACTCGGTAA
>JAGFPH010009235.1:32064-48472 GCA_018207615.1 Philaenus spumarius
TCTGGCGTGATGCAAGATCTCGCGAGAAATCTGGCGTGACGCGAGATTTCGAAAACATAGCCAAGTCGAAAGTGCCCAACGGGCCAATAGAAGTTATCACTTCAAAAAATCAACCGTATTGCAAATTACTGGTAGTTTTAACCTACACCGACTGGGCTAGTATTGTTTAACTAAGAATTAACTGCTTTAAATAAATAAATGTTATTAGGTTTCAGATTAACGCAGTTTTTACTAAATTCACGCTTGATAAAAATCTTAGATTTCTTGAATTAATTTTTTATATTTAATATTGAATGCACTTATTCAAAATATTTGAGTTAGACATTTTTTATTCCGTCAAATATCAACAATTTAATTACATTTTTTGTATAACTTATTATTGAACTTAAAATAAACATATTATATGAACTGAAATGGTTAGATAAGATAATAATGTAGCCCATATGAATTATTAAAACAGCTTTTTCCATGGGTTTATTGAAACATAATAGCGCAGCAACGGATTTTACGGATTTGCTGCGAAATAATAATGGGATTATTCAATTGTGTATTCTTGGACCGCAATTTACAAGCTTTATATTTTTAATTGTGATGCCATGTCATTAATTACAGACTACAATACTGCATATAATATAAATTTAAATACATGAATTTATAATCGTTAAATTCATTATAAATCATGTATCTGATAATATAAATGAAACAACAAAGTTACGTTATACTTGGTAATCTAAATAAACACAACACAGTTGTAACAATAAAATTAAGAGTAAATAATAAATTTGTTTGACTTTTCACCTCGGGTATATGGTAATAAGTAGCTTATTATGTAATTTAAAATAATATTTATAAAGAGTATCATATGAAGCATATATTATTATTTATATTATAGATTCGTTATAGTAAATTCTGCTTCACATTATTGTATTTGTAACTTAAGCATAGGAATTACAATTGTCTGTCCGATCAGTTACTTAATGTGGGAAGGATATAATGTGTTTAATTATATCAATTATTGTTTTTACTGACATCTGGCAGACATTCATTATTTAATTTACTGCTATACTTAAGAACTACAAGGGGCCAAGGAGGGTTGTCCCATTCCCAGGAGTATAGTAGAGTTGGGCCTAACAAACTTTTCAAGGCCACTTTACTCAAGACCGTCCGTGGGGTTACGTCCAACTCTGCAAGGAAGGACGTGACCATAAACATGGTGATGAATCATGTCCTGCACGAGGTGGCCCTGCTAATACTGAACATGACGGATCTAGACTGGGAGCTAAACTTCCACGGCAGGGACGGTTGTAGTGTACAGCCGCTGGGAGTAGTGACCCCACCAAGTCCCTAACTCAGAAATACACTCAATCACTTTCACACACACATGCATCCACACAAACCATGATATAGATATGTCACACAGCACAAAAACTGATCGGGCTGTTCTATTTGCCTGAGCGAGCCTTCGCACTTTGTCGGTACCCAGAGGGTACAGTGGGAAAACCGGGGAGGCACACCGGGCTGCCAGGTAGTACAGGGGCCCGACTCAGCCTAACCAGCATGAGTTGGCTTCCCTATCAACTGGCGAAAATCTCGCCTCTGCTTTCACTGCCAGATGGTGACTGGATTGGACCATGCAGGCAGGGGCGGGGGGCCCCGCCGAGGCCACTGGGACTGACAGGAGCAGGTTATAGGTGGTTGAGGGCGGATGGAGCAGTTTTGAGTAGTCGGAAATGCTGTTTACTCATACACACACACCATAATAAATGCAATACAAACAATCAAAACAAATAAATGAAATGAATGACAAAAAGGAAACAACTTTTAACGTGCCATTTATTTCAGAGTCTCCCAGCTCATCCCAAGAAAAAGAAGAATCTGGGGTAGCAGGTCTAACCCAGGACGAAGATACGCAGGGATCGTTGATGTCGATCGGCTCGATCAACTACGAGACAGCCCTGTTATATTCACCTTCAAACTCAAGCTCGCCACAGGGTCCGACAGTCTCTGTTGACAATCTGTGGCCGAAGGAGGGTGGGGAGGTGGAAGATGTTCAGACACCTATGGAGGTTTCTTCAAAGGTGGAAAAAGTGAAAAAAAAGAGGAAGCCTACAAGCTGGGAGAGAAGGCAACGGAGGGAGGCACGGGCGGCTGAACAAGCTGCTGCTGCGGCCGGAAACGGGGTAGAGACCACCCCGGCGGTGCAGGGTGCCAGACCTCTTGTAGCGAACTCCCCTAGCTTCAAGTCAGACAGGAAACGGCCTAGATCGCCGGCACCTGGAACATCGGGTACCCAAAGTGTCGGCCTGATCTCCGAAGTGGAGAAAAAGGCACGACCAGCGGGTACCACACCGGAGGATGTAACTCGTAAGAGAACAACCAAAGGTACGTACGCCAAGGTAACCACACCTGGAATCAGGGTGGCTATTGTACCGGAGGCCTATCCAGAGGATAAGCTCCTGGATGATGACAGTTTGAACGGGGTGAGGAACGCTATCTTTGAGGCTATGTTTAGCATGCCAGAAGAGGAGGCGGTTCCAAAGTTCCGGGATAACTATTTATCCAAAGGAGCTGTCATCGGTATTCGTGCCGACCAACGCTCTGCAGATTGGCTGCAGAGTATTATCCCCGGTTGAGAGGTAGGGGGTAAGAAACTCAAAGTAATGAAGATGGAGGACATTCTTCAATACAAGAAGGTGGTAGCCTGGTTCTCTGGCCCACCTGTACCTACTGAGAGGGTCCTGAAGATGCTGGGAAGGAACGAAGGCCTAAATACAAAGGGCTGGAGGGTCTTCGAGCGCAAGGAGGACAGAATGAAGGGAGTCCGCCTTGTGCTCAGCATCGACTCTATCAGTGCTGGAGTACTGGAGAACTCCTACAAATGGAAACCTTTCTACGGCTTCGCACAGGCAGCATTTACAATGCTGGGAGAGAAGCCTAGGAAGGAGGAGGAGAAAGAAGGAGGGAAACAGTAGGAGGGGAGCATGCAATGGTTGCTGGTCCCGTCGCTCCCGTTATATGAACAGACCACCCCCTGGCTTCAGGGGACAAGAAGTTCATCGCTGGACCCCACAAGAACAAGAAGGTGAGTGAAATTAGTTTTATTCAGGCTAACTTACAACATAGTATAGTGGCCTCACGGCTGATTTCTCATTGTTTAGTTGAGACTAATGTACATGTTGCTCTCATACAGGAACCTTGGCTGTATGGAGGCAACATAAAAGGGTTAAACGTAACTGGTTATAGGTTGTATGGTGGTGGCGGGGAAGGAAGACCAAGGGCGGCGGTCATGGTAAAAGGGTTGGAGTCATGGCCGGTGGCTGGTTTCCTTTCCGATGACCTAGTGGCAGTTAAAGTTAAGATTAAAATAGATGAAGTCATGAGGGAAGTAGTTGTTTGTTCGGCTTATTTTCCATATGATATAAATCATCATCCTCCATCAGAGGAGATGGAAAAACTAATATTAGAATGTAACAAGAAGGGCATTCCGGTGGTGGTGGGGTGCGACTCTAATTCACATCATGTGATATGGGGAAGTACCAACACCAACGCTAGAGGGGAGGCCCTCCTCAATTACTTAAGTGGAACCAATCTTATGGTTCTAAATACTGGGAATGACCACACCTTCCAAATTAGGCTAAGGAAGGAGGTCATAGACATAACGCTTTGCTCCTCCACACTTTTTGGAAGAGTGAATGGGTGGCAAGTTTCTACGGAACCAACACTCTCTGATCACAGGCGCATTCAGTTTAAACTGTGCGGGGCTGAGACAGAGAGCAGGCTTATAAGGAACCCAAGACAGACGGATTGGGATTCCTTTAAAGAAAGCCCGGAGACAAAGTTAAATGATGGTCCTATCCAGACCATTCGCAATCATGTAGACCTTGAGCTAACTGTAGGCCATCTACAGGAAGCTTTAACAAACTCTTATGAGAGGAATTGCTGCATGCTCAAAGCTTAACCCCAGGTTCGGGGACTGCGGTGGAACCAGACCCTGGAATCCCATCGTAGGCAGACTCGCCAAAGCTTTAACAAGGCCAAGTGGTCTGATAACCCTGGAGACTGGGAGGAGTTTAGGCAAAGGCAACGTAATTATAGACGAGAAGTTCGGAGGGCATCTAGATCCTCTTGGAGGACCTTTTGCAATGGCATTGAGACCATCTCCGAACTCTCAAGACTTCAAAAAGTACTTGTCAGAGACCCGGTAGGAAGACTCGGTCCCCTTAAGCTTCCATCAGGGGAAATGACGGAAACGGAAGAAGATACCCTGAGGTATCTATCAACAACACACTTCCCAGGATCCGCTGAAACTGTGACATTGCGGGAAGAAAACATCCCGGATGTGACAGGGAAGGCTGACTGGGAAATGGCAAAGAAGATAATAACTGGCAACAGGGTCAAATGGGCAATAAAGTCCTTTGGCCCTTTTAAAAGTGCAGGACCAGATGGAATATTCCCAGCTCTTCTTCAGAGGGGCGGAGATAAGCTGGTGCCATGGCTAATAAAAGTATTCAGGGCATCTCTTGCTTTAGGACACATTCCTAGGTCATGGAGATTAGCGAAAGTAGTTTAAATTCCTAAACCAGGGAAAGGAACTGATAGTAATCCAAAAGACTTTCGACCTATTAGTTTAACATCATTCCTACTTAAAACGTTGGAAAGACTGATAGATAGATACAAAAGGGATGGAGCAGTGGCTGCAAATCCTTTTCATAAAAATCAACATGCATACATTGCAGGCAAATCTGTCGAAACAGCACTCCACCAACTGGTAGCCAGGGTGGAAAAGGTGCTGGAGCAGAAAGAACTTGCGATGGGAGTTTTTGTGGACATCGAAGGGGCGTTTAACAATACCTCCTTCAAATCCATGACAGACGCATTAATCAAGCGGGGGGTAGAACACACTATCACCCGCTGGATAAAAGTTTATCTTGAAAATAGAATGGCGATCTCATAATTAAACAGTAGTGAAATTAGAATTGAGGTTGCGCGTGGATGCCCCCAAGGGGGAGTTCTTTCACCTCTCTTATGGTCTATGGTAGTGGATGATCTGCTTGTGGGACTAAATGAGAGAGGAGTTTATACCCAAGGTTATGCGGACGACATATGCATTCTGGGAATAGGCAAATTCCCAGGGACTGTATCTGACATCGTCCAAAGCTCACTCAAATGGTTGGAACGATGGTGTGAGAGAATGGGTCTAGCTGTAAACCCAGGGAAAACAGATCTCATTCTCTTTACTAGGAAACGTCGGACGGATGGTCTGTACATGCCCAGTCTACTGGGACAAAGACTTTCATGCTCCGAAACAACTAAATACTTAGGTGTCACCCTAGACACAAAGCTGATCTGGAGTGAACACATAAGAAGGAAGGCAGCAAAAGCGTGTAACGCTTTCTGGGCATGCAGAAGAGCGATTGGAAGCTCATGGGGGCTTCGGCCCCAGATGATGAACTGGCTCTATGTTACTATAATAAGACCGTCTCTAACTTTTGCCTCTTTAGTCTGGTGGCCTGCTACCAGGAAGGAATGAGCAAAAAGAGAACTTAATAAAGTACAGCGGATGGCCTGCCTTGGAATCACGGGGGCCATGAGAACGACCCCCAGAGCGGCCATGGAAATCCTGTTCTACCTCTCGCCTCTGGACCTCATGGTACAGGGGGAGGCTAGTAAGGCCGCAATGAGATTGAACACAGGAGGGAGTTGGTCAACATCTCTTGCAAGAAATGGACACGGTGAGTGTCTGAACAAGATGCTGGAGTGGGAGCCGATGCTGCAAGCCGGTACGGATTACATGACTCCTAAGTATAATTTCAATAGCAGATTGGAGGCTATTTTTCCGGCTCGGAAAGAGTGGCTACGGAAACAAGTAGATCTTGGAAATGGACAAATCTGGTTCACGGACGGGTCTAAAACAGACAAAGGTACGGGAGCCGGAATGTACATGCATAAAGGACCGTACACCCAGGGAAGATACTCTATGTCGCTGGGACTATACTCTACGGTCTTCCAAACGGAGGTATACGCAATACTTGCATGCGTAAAACGAGTACTGGAATCAGGAAGCATGAGCACAGATGTTGCGATATGTTCTGATAGTCAGGCGGCTATAAAGGCCATTATAGCTACAAAAACAACATCAAAACTGGTCTGGGAATGATAATTACTGCTGAATAAGTTGTCAAGCAGTAGGCAGGTAAGACTTGTTTGGGTCCCTGGATATGAAGGAGTGGAAGGGAATGAAATAGCAAATAAACTGGCTAAGAGAGGAGCAGGAACTCCTCCGATGGGCCCAGAACCAATGATAGGAATATTAAGAGGCTATGGGAAAGAAAGTGTAAGAAAAAATGTTCAATCAGGACACTTGCGTAGATGGAGAGAGGCGGTAAGAGGTCAGAGACAGGCACACGACTTCATTGAAGGCCTGGATGGACGCCTAAGCAGAACACTGCTGGGTCTTGGCAGGCCGGAAGTGAGGTTGTTGGTCGGTCTACTGACGGGACACAACTCTCTGAGGAGGCACCTCCACCTAATGGGGCTGGAGAACAACCCATTATGTCGAAGGTGTGGAGAGAAGGAGGAAACTTCTTTCCACGTTCTATGCGAATGTGATGCCCTCGCATCAATGAGGCAGAAATATCTGGGACAAGGATACCCTGACACCAGTCATATACGAGAGGAAGGACCCCACGGACTTCTTCGGTTTGAAAAAAGGGCGGGTTTGATGTGAACTACTGCCTGGACATGGGGCACAGAGGACCTCATGGTTTAGGTGCAGTGGGTCCCGGTGGTGGATCGCATAAACCCCCTATAATAATAATAATAATAAGAACTCCAAAATCAATTGGAAATATTTACTTCAAGTTTTGCAATTTAAAAAAATTTTCATATTTTAAAATAAAATCATTAGGAAAATAAGCCGAAATTTGTTTGGACTTAATAATGCAAATTTATTGTTCCTTTAACATACATAACTGACACATTTCGTAAATAGTGTATGTATATTTCTAAATAAATAAAGCATTTGTGTAGTTTAAAACTATAGTAAAATTACTTAATATACATGCAATTAATTAAATGTGTGCTGGTAAATACTTAGGAGCTGTGGTACTTTACTAACTAGGTCGAACATATAATTGCATATGGTTCGACAGTTGTTGGAATACATATCCATCCACTCCCCGTTGAATTAACTTTGATGAATTAAAGATGTTAATAAAACAAAGTGATTTCATAGACAGGAGTAGTTTAGCTCGAACATATGAATTGCTGACCGCCCCATGAAAACATTACTTAAATGCATACATTCTTGGTACACCAAATAGAAATGATTAAGCGACTACCTAAACGTTAAGGGACATGCGTTCAGGACCTTTCAAAATGTGGCAAACAAATATTACATTTTGACATACATATAATATTGAACTTAAGAAACAACTCATTTATAGGAAGTAAAATAAAAAATTTGAGAAAGCAAATAAACCTCCTTTAGGCTATCTTTGTTTTTGGGTTTATTTCAAAATAGTTAATTATAATGGTAATCTAAGTTCTGCTTTACTAAACCTGCCAGTCTAGGGGACGTCTTGAAATGATTCTTTAATGTTTCAAATTGTTTACTTTAAAATATTGGATAGTAGGATTAATTTAACAAGTATTTAAAATTACTTAAGTTCTGAGTGTAGAACATTCATTGAAATAATATGGTGTAGAATATTATAATAATGCTCTTCCATTGAGGCACAGCGTTAGACATAATAGAGGACTTTGTTATGCAAAATCCTATAAGTTTAATAATTTCCCTATGTCCATTTTAGAAAGATAAATCTTCATAATTTAATAACACAGAATAATTTTATTATATTAAATAAACACAACACAGTTGTAACAATAAAATTAAGAGTAAATAATAAATTTGTTTGACTTTTCACCTCGGGTATATGGTAATAAGTAGCTTATTATGTAATTTAAAATAATATTTATAAAGAGTATCATATGAAGCATATATTATTATTTATATTATAGATTCGTTATAGTAAATTCTGCTTCACATTATTGTATTTGTAACTTAAGCATAGGAATTACAATTGTCTGTCCGATCAGTTACTTAATGTGGGAAGGATATAATGTGTTTAATTATATCAATTATTGTTTTTACTGACATCTGGCAGACATTCATTATTTAATTTACTGCTATACTTAAGAACTGCAAGGGGCCAAGGAGATGGGGTTGTCCCATTCCCAGGAGTATAGTAGAGTTGGGCCTAACAAACCCTTCAAGGCCACTTTACTCAAGACCGTCCGTGGGGTTACGTCCAACTCTGCAAGGAAGGACGTGACCATAAACATGGTGATGAATCATGTCCTGCACGAGGTGGCCCTGCTAATACTGAACATGGCGGATCTAGACTGGGAGCTAAACTTCCACGGCAGGGACGGTTGTAGTGTACAGCCGCTGGGAGTAGTGACCCCACCAAGTCCCTAACTCAGAAATACACTCAATCACTTACACACACGCATGCATCCACACAAACCATGATAACATAGATATGTCACACAGCACAAAAACTGATCGGGCTGTTCTATTTGCCTGAGCGAGCCTTCGCACTTTGTCGGTACCCAGAGGGTACAGTGGGAAAACCGGGGAGGCACACCGGGCTTTTCATTAAGGAAGGAAATATTTTAATTTGCTAGAATGAATATGTTTTAAAATTTAATATATGTGTTAAATCATGTATAAGATACGAGTTTACTTGTTTGCAAAATGTATACTATAGCATTTCGTTGTTATTATAAGTATGTTTGTATTGTCTCAGTAGTACCTAAATAGAAGATTGAATTATTAACCTATAAACACATGTTGCGTTGTTATTTTAATATTGAATGTTTTCCGTTTCATAAAGTAAACAATGCTTTAGATGGTGGTACTCAATTTTAAATAATTGTCGAGAATTGTGTATTACTTAGCCTTTACCCTACCTTTTTTTTTATTGATTATTCAATTGGTATTTAAGGTGCATGAAAGATTGCATAAATACAATTTGATGTAAAATATAAATTTCCTTTTATTACAACTATTTGAAAAATTTTAACTTTTGTAAATCACTGATCGAAATTCATAAAAATTAAATGCAAAATAATAAAGAAGTAATATGAAATCTGATATTTTAAATTGGGCGAGTGTATAGTTTGCACAACTAATGGTCAAGAGACAAGTTTAATTTATCAACAACATTAGAGAGAACTTTTAACGCAAACAAAATAATCGACTTCTCATATAATCATTCAAACAACTAAAAATCAATTATAATAAAAATCTGAGTGAATAACTCAACTACTGTATCTGGAGTGAAAAACAGTAAAGTATTTTAAATTATATTTAAAGATATATGTTTTAGAAAGTCAAATAATTAAATATAAGGGTTGAAAGCATATTCAAAAAAGAAATAATTAGTATGTCATACTTGTAGCTATGAAGTAAAATACCTTTAAGATATTATAAGCGTTTGTAATTAATTATTTTAGATTTTTAATTGAAGTGTAAATAGTAAATACCGACTGTAATGCATGATTTTTATTTTTATTAGAAACAGTAGAATTTAGGTTAATGAAACAAATGTAATAGTTTAATATATTATTAGTAAACTGGATCAGTAAATTAAAACTTGCTGTAAGGGTCAGTTTCAAAACATAGTTCAAATACCGCATTTGCTGACTACGTAGAGCTAACTTATAGTTTACTTAGAATAAAGTGAATTATAATTAATGTTTAATATCAGCATTTTGACCTTGATATAAGGAGCCAACAGTTTGATGAAATTTAGTGGAATATTTTATTGTTTATCAAAATTTTTCCAGAAGGTAAACAATGTATATACACGTTTGTACGTTCCATCAAAATATAAATGTGAACAAGCAATAATTGTATTAAAAAACTAAATTCTTAATATTATTAAATAATAAAGTAGTGTGAAATTTGTTATACAGAGTATGCTTGGAATTTTGACGTTTATAAATTAAATAATGGTTATTTTGATATTTTGTTTTATCAGCTACAGCGTTTTAATCGAAACATAAAACAAGGGTGTTTATAGTGTTTATGTATGATGACTACTTCGATTCCTATTAAATAAAAAATATATATTTACAATGTTACATAGTGTTTTGGTTGGCTTAAGGTCTAAGCTGATACATATTACAGTTCACAAATTGTAAAGGATTGATGAATTATTCACGACTAAACTAAGTCAACTGCTAAGGCTTAACAATAAATTAAGTCTTCCATATCATTTCTCGGCTGTAATGTTACAGCATAATTTCGATAATTTGAAGCACAAGTTCAACAAGGAAAATAATCTACATCTTTTAATAAAATGAACTTGATGTTTGGCGGTGTTGAATAATCTTGATGCAAGAAGTTGTTAACTCATTTCAATATATTGTAAAATTATAAAAAAATGTACTGTTTAAAATTAATAATAAAATCAAGAAAGGAAGTATTATAACTGAAAAAATCATTTTATTGATGAAATTGGTCACCTTAAATCAACATTTATTAGTCAAGTAGTCTCTTTACGAAACGACGATTAGCCATCCTGTTTTTGGTATAGTAAATAATAAGAAATAATATTTATATAACTGTAGCAATACTTCATTTGATGACCAAACCCAAAAGAAAATAAGGTTTCTGTAATTATTCTTAGCTTTTATTTCAGGGGCAAAACAAATCAAAAGATGTAATTACAAATAGCTTAATAACCTTGAACTATTCTATGTAGTCATAACTAGGACCTCGAAATTAACTTATTCTGTTAAATATGAAATTGTTTTTTCCAGTGTAAGAGTCTCAGTAAAGTATATTAACTATTATACAATTTATAATAATCATGTTTTGTAATTAATTGTGATATCTTGTATAGTTTAATAACTCTACTAATAACAATAGCTACAATTATTTTCAACATGTTAGCCCACGGATTGGAGAATTTTATCAATTAATAAACTAGGTGCAATACCTGCCTTTTTACAGGGTTGTAACGCTACTCAACCAAACAGTGATAAGGGCTAAGGCAAAGTGAAGGATATACTGCAAACCTCGAAACGGCAGTCGTATTAAACCTAGTTAATTAATTGATACAATTATTTATTTGGTTTAGAGAGAGAATTTGGGGTGTTAATTTCATATATATTAGGAATAGAGTGCATTTGTCCACTTATAATTTAAATTAGTAAATGGGTTTTCATTAAGTTAAACAACAATGCACAATATTTGATTTGTAACAGATAATTCTCAGATATGAATCAAAACAATAAACTGTGTTATACATTAGAAGTCTACAAAGCCCTAAACCTTAAGATAAAATATGATTACAATTATTTATAATTAATTGCAACTAAAATAATTGCTAAAGTTAAACTAGAATTGAGTTTACATCTACTGTCAGTTAATACTGTAAATATACTTTAGTTATTTAAAGATAATTTTGAATAGTGGGGTGTTTTAAACAAATTTGGTATTACTGTATTAAAAGTATATAAGAAAGGTGCAATAAGTTGTTTTCCAGGGACACCGAAACGTAATAATGTCGGACATTTCATTTTCTGACCATTCTTGTGTGGGATTACGCGTGTCCATTCTCTTGGATTTAGAGATCCTTGTCATCTAATTTAGGACATGTTAGGGTGTATCGAGCTGTGCTAAAACCCGTCCTTATTGTTACCCGCTACATAGTTGCACACACAAACCTTATCACTACTGTTGAAAGTATTTTAACTTAGGCATTTGCCTAGTGTTAACTTCAGCATATAAATTGTGTACAGTCAACTAATAATTAAACATTTAGATACTTAACATATGAAGATGTCAGGGAATCATGTAATTTGTCCATGTTTTTGTCATTTAGAGAAAAAGGCGAATTTTTGTGACATAAATATTATTGCTTCTCCGTGTTAAAACCACCAGGGGAAAAACGTATTCCTTCCATTATATTTTACAGGTTTTTATTTTGGGAGTAACGGGAAGAAATTACTTTGTCCAAATGACTGTTGAAAATGTGCTTTGTCCAGCTGTTACCGGTTAGTTGTTTGTTAGCATCTGAACATTGCTTTTGAGGTTATGTTTAGTTTCAACAGATTAATTTTATTGCAGTGTATTAGTGGTGTTTATTACAGATAATTAGTCTTGGTGTTGTTTTGTGTGACTATTTGTCTAAAACAATGAATACTGATGTTGCAGGAGGTGAGAAATTCTTAAATGAATCTACTAAACCACAGAAAAGGAAATCTTATGGTAGAATGAAGGATGCTGCCATACGATTTAGAGCACAGTCATTTGAACTTGACAAAACATGCTTATGTAAGCGGTTCAGGTGCTTTGATATTGTACTGGAAAAGAGCAAAATACAAGGATATTATACTGGAAAAAGAGCTAACTACAAGGATATTATACTTTGATATTATACTGGAAAAAGAGCAAAATATAAGGATATTATACTGGAAAAAGAGCAAAATACAAAGATATTATACCGGAAAAAGAGCAAAATGCAAGGATATTATACTTTGATATTGTACCAAAAAAGACCAAAATACAAGGATGTGAATCATTTGAAGCAATTATGTATGAATACAGAAGTTAAGGAATATTAGTCAAGTCTGCCACATGGAAAGCAACAAAACATGAAAAAGCCAACTAAGAAAAACTAAAAATTAGTGGTAAAAGGGTTTTTTTAGTTAACTTACAGAATGTGTAAACCTAATTTAGTAATATTCAGAAGTAAATATGGCCTTAGTAAGCTATTAAAATAACTTACTTCTTCAATGTAATGGGTTCTGATTTAATAGCCCAACCTAGTCTGAATGCAAACCAAGGAACAAAGTACATTTTCCCATGGAAGTTTCAAACCAAAATTATTGGAAAAAGTTTAAATTTTATGAAGGTTATTTAAGTTAAATTAACATTTTAAAAAGTTTTAACAATATAAGATATTTTTTCTGCAACCATAATATTATTAGGGTATTAACCATAGTGTTAGGAGTGGAAATATAACTTCAACTGCCCAGGGTTAATTTTTTATTTTTATTTTTTTTCAGTGGTATTATTTACGTAATTACTTTACTCTCTAAACTTCTAATCACAATTTACCTACATATATATATTATATCATCACACTAAATCAAAGTCCAATTACTTATTACTATAATGTAAACATACAAAGATCGAACTCTACAATTGTATTAATCCTAATCATATAAAACTAATTAAGTCCCAAGACAGAGCACTCTAAGTTCCGGAATTATTAAACGCAATGATATATAAATTAGTTGGCAACACCTACAAATTATAATCTTAATGTAACCGTATTGAATAATTATATATTCTATTTGCTCACCTTGTCACCGTGTCCCTTCAAAGCAAAGGTCTCCCAAGAGCAGCCTATCGACGAGCAGAGCTTCCGCTGCTCCCTTGGTGTCTATAAAAGACTAACCCCCTTTTTAGGTCAGTCAAGAGTATATATAACCATTAAGGTTACTGAACTTAGAATTTTTCTTGTCTCAGCTATTGCGACACTTTTTTATATCTTTCGCAATAGCTCTTACTTTAGGTTCTCTTCTTGGGACTTATAAGCTTTACATTGCTTCCTAATAATAATGATAATAATAATAAAGCCAATTCTAATATTAAGCCTTTCTTATGCAATTATTCCTAACAATAGCGTTTCTAACTTTCAAATGTAAATAACTCAAAATTATGTAAGTTGGACAAAGTACATTTTTCCCCTTACCTCTTCATATGTTATTGAAAAACAATAAATTAGAGGAGAGTTTGTGTTATACGTTTTTGAAACGTAATCATTACATTAACTGAAAAAGAAAGTAAGTTGCTTTATTTATTTATGACGTATCGTCCAGAGTTGTTTTCCTAATTTGCTAGTTACAACAATAGTTCTACAGGTTTTAACCGTTAGTATTAAAATATTATTTAAACTTCTTTGCTATGAACAAAACCTTACCAGAAAATGTTGGTTGTAAAACAAATATTTATTTAAGTTCATATTTAATAATATCATATAATATGTTGAACTACAGTTGTATTTTAATAAAAAGTAACAGGTTTCCACTTTTGAAAGGTATAATTCCCAAAATTCTGGATATTTTAACCAATGTTACAAAGTTTAAATAATGTACCACATTAAAATATATATATATATGTGTTGTTCACTCTACTATTTTGTTTACTTTAGGGTCAAATTCTAACCTCTAACTTGAATTAATAGTTTGGACCACGAATGACGGAATATGTTTTAAACAAAAATTTAATCATTGATTTCTGCCTTTAACAATGTTTTATTTTTGTGATATGAAGTTTTGTATATTAAAAACTGTGTCTTTAAAATGTTATCATGTTGGGAATTTTCTATGACACCAGTCACAATCAACCTTACATACAGTATTATTAGAATAAGTAATGTTGATTGTTTTCTGCATATTTTCTGTTTAAAAAATAATAAAATTTATTAAAACATTTTTGAAATTTTTTGCAGTTAAAACTGAATGGGCCGTTTAAAGATCCACGATTACGAATAACTAATCCACTTATGATTGTGTTCAGTGAATCTGTAACGGTAGGTCTGATTAAATACTAAATTTTTTTACAACTGCTTTATTGTGTTGAAAGGGTATCATGTGGATTTAGATAACAACTGTATTATTAAATAAGCACTGTTCCATTATTAATGGACAACAAAATTTAATGTGCCACATAAATCTTATAATATTCAATTACACAAATGCAACTACTAAAAAATAATAACGCAGTGTTAATGTAAAACGCATATTTGTATACGCACATCTAAATCTGCATACTACTGATTTTTTTACATAGGTTTTTTCTAAATTAAAGTTATTACATAACAACGAAATATTAATTTTGTTGGTTGAAAGTTTAAGAAGAGCCCGCACATTTGTATCGTATGTATTAAGTATGTATTTTGAGATATCACACATAAATTATGCATATTTATAAAAATAATCACTTTTGGTCTCCCAAAATAGTTGTTGAACTGTTTATAAACCTTAAATAATATGTTTTGAAATTAAAACAGTATTTTAACACCGTATAAATTATTTTAACAGATGATAATAAAATTCAACAGGGTGACCTCACAGGGGCAAATCGCTCAGAGAAAATCATTTTAAATATTCTCTATAATGTTTTAGTACTAAATAATTAAAACAAACCTACTTGAAAATAGTAGACATTTATATAATAAGTAACACTCAAGACTAATAAATAGAACAACGATATTAATTCAAAAATGTATTGTGTTTTAGTATTTTAAAACTTGTGTGTACATACTACTTAACTTGCAGATCCTTGAAGATTTTATATAGTTTATAATTTGTTTTAAACCTATGAGAGCCATTTAAAGATCAGTAACACCTAAACAATATAGTTTTTAAAAAAAATTAATATTTTGTAATGGTATTTTAACAAATAAATATACTAATGCAATAAGCTAAAAACTATTACGAATAATAATTACAAAAATTCACTTTATTTTTATGTAATATCTGACCTTACAAGTCACTGTTATCATGTTATATTTCATTTTTAGTAATAATTAAGTTGCCAATCTATTTGACAACCATCTTATAATATAGAGAAAAAAACAGTAAAGTGATAAAAGAAATACATGTTTAACTGCTTCTGGAATTATACAGAAATTGCTCCTAAGACTCTGTTTGATACTTACTATTTAAATGCAATATTATTTAAATTGTATAAAACCTGTAGATGGGAACGTGTTCCTGAAACGCGCGTAGTTTTACACTACAGAAAATAAGTTGCAAGACGGAAAAAAGGTATATATTACAACGAATAACCTTTTTTGGAATTTTTTCGTTGAAGAATAAGTTATTTCCACCTACTGGAAGTCTTATAGGCAATCTCACTTTGTTTGGCCTAGGTGAAATAACTATGTGTCGAATATTCAGTTCACTGACTATTCTGACAAAAAACTTTACTTTATACTTCCAGTAATTTATTTTTAATTTTAGCTCAGTAAGAACACAAGTTAATAATTTTACTTTTTTAAACCTCTGAAGAGTGAGTACACTGGAACTAACCTTGTAAATTGCTTATTTGTGCTTGCAATTATTTTATGAAATTCCACTTTATCAATTCTTAATCTAAAATTCATAAACTATTGGGATATTTGAATATTAGGTGTTTTTGTAAATAATAACCTTTTATAAAACAAAACAACATTTTAATAATTTCTTTTTTCTAATTTTAAACATAAAACAAAATTCTTGTATTTAATATTTTCCAAATAAAACCAAATAATAACTTTCTTCTCAAATAAAATAATAACTTTTTAAAACTATAAGGCAGAACTAATCTCTTAATTTATTA
>JAGFPH010009236.1:0-17003 GCA_018207615.1 Philaenus spumarius
CGAGCACCTAGGGCCCTAGAGGAAGCTATATACCAATTTCATTTCTATTCTTTGAGTAGTTTTTGAGAAATCTTGATTAGTCCGCGAGTGATATTTGGCTTATATACAGGGTAAATTTTATGTCCTGGCACACCTGAATATAATTTAAACGGCCTGAGCTGTCAATGTGAGACCTTGACATGGTCCTATTATAACGTTTCTTTTACTTTTTTAGGTGGTTAAACATTTCGCCCTCCTGTTCTAAAGGGGGGGGGGGTAAAGGGGGCAACTTAAAATTTTCAAATGCAAACCCCCCATCATGTGACCCCTCATTTTAAAGGGCATAAAAAACGAAATCAAATGGCGCAAACTAGAGGTCTCTATGTTGCCCCCATCAAAACCTACAGCCATTCCAAAATACGGGCGAAGTACTTCCCAAAGTTATTAAAAAAACTTCACCATCGGCTGATGTCGTGCTCCAAAGCAGCTCTTCTCATAGATAAGTGGGGATTTTCAACAAAGGACTGCATAACATATAATGATTTCGTAAATAATGGTATAACGTAAAGCTAATAGGGCCTAATTAAACTTAAACAGTACTTGATCAAGACAGATTGTTTGGAAGTTTGCCATGTTTGTGGTAACGAAGAAAAATAAGCCCTCACATATTACGGAAATGTCCAGCTTATCACTTGGATCTTGAGTGATGCTTTGCCGATTACAGTCATCATGTACTTGATTAACACTTAGTCAACGTAGGCCTACTTTACATATATAATAAGAGATATGAAGATACGCGCCAATAGTCTAGATTTGCAGGTACAGCTAAAATTAAATTTAAGTTAATACATTTGTTTAGTTAAAACTGACTGAAGTATTTTTTTTTTTAGTTTTAACAAAATTAACTTGCTTGATTTTCAAGTAACTTAATTCAAGTTGAAGGAAACTCAAATTAGTGACACTTGTTTCAAATCAATTCTTTTTTCTTTTAATACTGTAATTCAAAATTAAGTATTTTGTTTTTTATAACGTTATTGTAATCAAACTCAACTTTAATTCCAAATACATTAATTTGTTAATAACAATGAACCGGTCTTGGACCATGTTTTTCCACTTTTAATTTAAATAATTTGTTAAATTTAATTCAGGTGTTAAAGTATATTAATTTTGTTTTGGTTTTTATGATGATATTGTAGGCTTGGTACTTGGTAGGTACTTGGTAAAATCATAACCTTATTTACATATATAGATTAATTTGTATAGTTTAATTTAAGCTTATACTGTATTTAGTTTTTCTTAAATAACTGAAAACAAAACTAAGATAATTATTTAATTTGATCTAAGCTGAAGTATTGTGAATGCTTCTTGTTAAATTATTGAAAACAAAACTAAGTTCATTGTTCAATTCAATTCAAGTTGAGATATTTTGATTAGTTTTTGTTAAATTATTGAAAAGAAAACTAAGTTCTTTGTTTAATTCAATTCAAGCTGAGATATTTTGATTAGTTTCTGTTAAATTATTGAAAACAAAACTGAGTTCATTGTTCAATTCAATTCAAGTTGAGATATTTTCATTAGTTTTTGTTAAATTATTGAAAAGAAAACTAAGTTCTTTGTTTAATTCAATTCAAGTTGAGATATTTTGATTAGTTTTTGTTAAATTATTGAAAAGAAAACTAAGTTCATTGTTTAATTCAATTCAAGTTGAGATATTTTGATTAGTTTCTGTTAAATTATTGAAAACAAAACTAAGTTCTTTGTTCAATTCAATTCAAGTTGAGATATTTTGATTGGTTTCTGTTAAATTATTGAAAACAAAACTAAGTTCATTGTTCAATTCAATTCAAGTTGAGATATTTTGATTAGTTTTTGTTAAATTATTGAAAAGAAAACTAAGTTCTTTGTTTAATTCAATTCAAGTTGAGATATTTTGATTGGTTTTTTTAAATTATTGAAAAGAAAACTAAGTTCTTTGTTTAATTCAATTCAAGTTGAGATATTTTGATTAGTTTCTGTTAAATTATTGAAAACAAAACTAAGTTCTTTGTTCAATTCAATTCAAGTTGAGATATTTTGATTAGTTTCTGTTAAATTATTGAAAACAAAACTGAGTTCATTGTTCAATTCAATTCAAGTTGAGATATTTTGATTAGTTTTTGTTAAATTATTGAAAAGAAAACTAAGTTCTTTGTTTAATTCAATTCAAGCTGAGATATTTTGTTTATTTGTCTTTATTAAATTATTGTAAAAAAAAACTAATTTCATTTTTTAATTTAATTTAGGATGAAATGTTTCGATTTTATACAACTGTTTTAGATACTATTTGTTAGTAAAAACAAAGCCTTCATTTAAAATACATTCATTTGTTTAATTTAATTAAAACTCGAATTTTGTTTTATTTCTTTTTATAAAAGTGTAGAAAACGAAGTGTCTTGCTTCTTGTAAAAAAGCTTGTATAAATACGTTGTTTTGAAAAACTACTACTATTATTTTTGATGTCTCTGTAATTATTCTTTGGCATTTTAATGAGTAAATAAATACGTTCTTGTATATTTAAATCCACAAAAATATCTATATATTTGTTTTGATTGATTTTCTGCAAATTTATAGTTTTGTTGCCCTTTCACGTTCTAGTTAATGCCAATTTTTCTTGTTTATAGTGTTTTAAGTTTGGTTTTAAACGAAGAATTTATTATTTCTTTTAAATTAGGCGCCACAGTGAAGCAGCCATGATAAAAAAAAAACAATTGCCGGATTACATTAATTATAATTAGGCCTGTTTAATGACAGACTACATATCAAAGTATACACCATTAAATAATTAAATTATTTCCCTTTTCCCCTAGTCACTGTTACTGGATTTTTCCCATACAGTAATTTTAAATATTTTATGGAAAAAATACAATTATTATTTTACATTAAAAGCTATTAAATTACTGGTTTGGGAAAGTTTTGCTGTTAATATAACGTCAATATGTGGGAGTAGTCGTAGCCAATAGCTTAGTGCTGGCTACTGTTGAAACCTCCAACCAAATAGAAATACGTATATTCTAAACGGATGGATGATGGATGACCAACTGAAATCAGAAAACTGTAACACACTTGAGTTCAAGTGCTGCAGCAATACACGAGTTCAATATGAACGGGCACTGCATGGGCAATATATGCACTATACTTTTACCGTTAAAATTTGCCATATTTCACATATTTGTCATTTTAGAGTTAAAATTTTTATTTACAACTTCTTAACACAGTATTGGTTTTTTAGGATTTTTCTTTGCGTTCGTATTGGGAGTACTGTCAATACACAATGCATTGCGAGCTTCGCACGCCAACCCCCATATTGGGAGTATTTTCAATACACAATGCATTGCGTGCTTCGCACGCCAACTCCCGTATTGGGAGTACTTTCAATACACAATGTATTGCGTGTTTCGCACGCTAACCTCCATGTTGGGAGTATTTTCAATACACAATGCATTGCGTGCTTTGCACGCCAACTCCCGTATTGGGAGTACTTTCAATACACAATGTATTGCGTGTTTCGCACGCCAACCCCCGTATTGGGAGTATTTTCAATACACAATGCATTGCGAGCTTCGCACGCCAACTCCCGTATTGGGAGTACTTTCAATACACAATGCACTGCGTGCTTCGCACGCCAACTAACATACAACAGTGCATTGCAGCTCATGCTTGATTGAACTCTTGTAAAAATAAAATAGGTTTATGTAAAATCAAACAGTACATAACATTTCAAACATATTTTATTGCTAATCTCTATAAAAAAAAAAATACCTGACTATAATTAATAATATACATATTTTCCTTTCCCTGGAGCTAGTGGGATGTGGGGCCGCCCATGTCATCAATTCTGATAAGTGTTTTCCGAGTAAAATTGTAACACACGAGCGAACCTTTTCCAAACTTTTATTTCTTATAATATAGAAGAGACTTTCAGAACTAAACACGCACTGTTGTTTGTACATTCAGAAAGTAAAATGAAAAGATCTGTACATTTTCTACTGTTATATTAGTTTTTCTATTTTATTTAAGAAGGTAAAACATCTTGTTTACAGGTTTAGTTAACTGCTGTAGGCTATACACATTTTACGCTGACAAACAACATACTAAATTAAAACAAAACAAATAAATCGAATACAGATTAAAATTACATACGTCAAGACTGTAAAGTGTTTTTTTTTTTTTAAATACGACCAAGATATTGTATTCTTTTACACTTGAATTAAAAAAATATCAACAAATTATAGCTCATCGAAGGATTGGGATTATGAGGGTAAATTAGGTAGAATAGTAAATGGAAGCCTTAAATTTATTTAACTAACTAAAATGAACATTTTTTAAATTTGATATAGCCCATCACTTTTTTCAAAATTGTAATCAATCTTCAAAGTGTTCATAAAGTCCCTTTAACCCCCCTTATTATTTTTTTTACTGAAAATAAGTTAACAAAACTTTGTATATATCTTGTGTTGCATAACAGGACAATTTGTTTATCATAGCTCTCTATGATTTTGGGGGGCTTAGGGGGTTAAGGGTGGTTAAAAATTTCAAATATTAAGGTAGGTCATGTAATACACCATTGAAAAGCTTATTAAAAGAGAAACACACAAAAATCTGCACAACTAACTAAAATGAAAATTTTTTAAATTTGTTTTAGCCTATTACTTTTTTTCAAAATTTAAAAGAAATCAATCTTCAGTGTTCAGGAAGTCCCTTTAACCCCCATAATTATTTTTGTTTCTGAAAATAAGTTAACAAAACCTTGTCTATACCTTGTGTTGCATAACAGGACAATTTTTGTTGACATATCTGACCCTTCGTGATTTTGGGAGCTTAGGCGGTAATGGGGGGGGGGGGGGAAACATTTCAAATATAAAGGTAGGTCATGTAATACACCATTGAAAAGCTTATTAAACGAGAAACACAATGGCGCAAACTAGAGTTTAGTATCTTTCTTCGTTTCAAAGTAACGGGCAGTCAAAGTTCTGGAAAATAACAGACGACCTACTTATTCCTAACATCAACAAATTAATAACCTGTTTTGATGCTATGGTAACGATATAGTTTCCAGAACTTTGATTGCCCGCTACTTTGAAACGAAGCAAGACATTACGCTCTAGTTTTCGCCATCCCGTATCTCTTTCGATAAGCTTTCCAATGGTGTATTACATGACCTGCCTTTATATGTGAAATTTTTAACCCCACTAGCCCCCCGAAATCATAAAGGTTCAGATGTGTCAAAAAATGTGTCCTGTTATGCAACACAAGATGTGTGCAAAGTTTTGTTAACTTATTTCCACCAACAAAAATAATAAAGTGCGTTAAGAGGAATTTACGAACACTTTGTGTATAAATAAAAATGTTCGTTTGTTAAAAATCTCAAATCTCTGAAAGTTCTTCACACATCACTTTCAAATTTTAACACAACATTAAATTCGGACACAAACATGTTTTTGTACATTTTTTGAAAAACAGCATCATCTATTGAGCATGAGAGCAACAAAAATACTAAATATTTTACGGCGGTGGAAGTGCCATACTAAATAATAAATAAATATGTTTATTTTTGATACGGTAATCAGCTGTTTGCTTTAATACTTCCACTAGGCTAACAGCTGATTTCAAAATTTGAAACAGTTATTTGTATTTCTAACTTACGTTAGGTGTTTATTAAAGTTTAGACCTGAGACTTGCTGGTTCTTCTAGCCTTTAATACGACTGCTGTTATATCCGAAATAATTTGATTCGGACATTTAAAATCATTTACGATCTTAGCTTTCATAATTGATCTTACACCTTTATTATAAAAAAACATAACATAATTATGGGTATAGAAGGTCCCAACGGGGTCGGCGTGCGGAGCACGCACGGGTCTACCCTGGTAATAAAATAGAATACATTCGAGTATAGGCGATCTCCCTTGCTGAGACTCCCACCTCCGGCTAATAAGGTGGAAGGAGGTAAACCCAGAGCGCTCATTGGCCGTCCGCTGAGGGAAGGTCAGACACACTAAGTAATTGTTGTCAACACTGCTCTTGCAAATACTAAGCATTATATATTGACGTCTTGATAGTGATTTTACCGTCTTTAGTTTTATTCGCGGAAAAATTTAGATCGCGTTGATATTGGTATAAGCGTAAACCGTGATTTAGACCTAAAGTTATCGTCGACTACTTATCTTTTCAGATAGTTTTAACAGTGCTAATATTTTCGTTAGTGCGTTTTCCTTTTTTTTTTTAAACAAAAAATTTATATTTCGACGACGGGCAGGAGATGAAAGATTTTGTGAGTGTTCTGAACGCTTTCACCGGTAAAGGAGGGCGCACAGCCTACAGTGTGGTCAATACAAACGAAGGGAACGAAAATGTATACATCCCGACGACGGCTCCCAACCAGCCCAACGAGAACCCGGCGCACAGGAAGAGTCAGAGTTTGAACCCGTCGGCTGCCGTTTTCGACAGATTCTTCCACGGGAATTTCGGAGAGCGCAATCAACGAAAATGTAAGACGGCATATTTCTTTATTAATAGCAAAATTAAGTTATAATAATTGTCGGTTTAAAAAAAAATGTGTTTTGTGGTAGCAATGTGATTCGATAAAATGATTTTAATTCGATCCAATATCGAGGGTTCAACATAATATTTACGCTCACGATATTTCAAAGTTTGAAAATTATATATGTTGTACAAAAATAATTAATATCGCCCGTCCTGTGTTATATTTCTTAATACAATTTTATTTCGATTTGTAACACCGTGGTAAACTGTAATTTCAAGATCAGTTTAATTTTAATATTATTCATTCTTACAACCACATCCAGATAGTTTATGCTAAAACAAGATGTAACTAATAGTAATAATTCTATTTTATATAATATTAGCTGGCCCGAGCCGGCTTTGCACAAATAGACAAATCAAAGTTAAACGTATATTAACAAAAAATGTACATCAATAAATATATTTATACTATGCATTTCTTATGGCGGTTTTTAGTAACTTTGACGCCCCCAAACCCCCCTAAAATTTCGAATTTTTTTAAACCCTTTCTTAGCGAACCCTAGAGGAAGCTACATACAAAATTTCGTTCCAATCCGTTCGGCCGTTTTGGAGAAATCGTGATTTAGTAACAGTGACCCCTCCCCAAACCCCCCCTAAAATTTCGAATTTTTTAAAAAACTTTCTCAGCGAGCACCTGTAGCCCCAGAGGAAGCTACGTACCGAATTTCGTTCCAATCCGTTCGGTGGTTTTTGAGAAATCGTGATGAGTCAGTGAGCGAGTGGTATTTGGCTTTTATATATATAGATTGTATAATCAATGGGAAAAGTTAAACTGCCTTGGAGCTCGTATTTTAAAACTAAAATATGTTCATATACTATGATATTTTATCAAGCCATACGATATTTTGTTGCTAATTTGTATAAGAAACGGTCACTATAATAACTTCCGAAAAAGTATAAATTACACTTTTCGGCCAACCTCGTTACCTCAGTTACATTTCCAACCCACCACACATGTTTTGTAATTCGTCAGTTTTAAAAAATACTAAAAGGTTCTTAATATCTTATTAAAATTAAGTTTGCATAAAATTCGCAATTCATCAAGTAATTTACTTGAAGTGTAAGTCATAAATTTAAATTTATTAAAATTAAGTGTTATTAATAAATTGTAGTTTAAAAAACTAAAAAAAACACGACTTAATAGCAAACCGGCTAAAAATTTGAAAATAACTGTAAACAAGCTTGGGGTGCTTGGCATCAAACGTTACAAATATTTCATTGGTCGATATTTAAAAAAGTAGAGTTACTGTATTATAAGAAATATAGTAAAACGCATCCCACACTTTTTTACAATTATTTTCAAATTTTCAGTCGGTTTGCTAATAAATCGTGTTTTTTAGTTTTTTAAGCTATAATTTATTTTAGTCTCAAAACGGAATCAAATGTAGCCTACATAATTTTGTAATCAAGAGATTCGATTTTTTGTATATCGTACGTGTGAAAGTAGATTTAAAATTATGTATGTAAAATGTATGGAGGTGCGGGGGTAGGGGATGGGAGTGTGTGTAAATTATTGTATTGCCGTCGGTGCTTGACACGTGTGCAGATTTTTAAGTTGATCGGACGTCTTTAAGTCGGTTAAAATTACTATTCTGTTGCATAGGCTTACAGATGAAGCTACAATAAATAAACGGTACCAGGAACTGGCACATACTTTCTCACAAACATATTTAAATTATTAAACGGATTCACTGTGACTTTATAATTGTGTTAAAGTAGGAGAGGGGGTACATTAATATAGGAGAGTAACTAATAAATATTATTATTATTAGCTGAATGAGAATTTTTAGAAAGACTCGGTTTTTTGCACATGGTAGGGTACATTAAGGGCTACAAATAAGCCAAATTTGATCAAAATCGTTAGAGCCGTTTTTTTATAAAAAAATAATAACGAATTTTTTGGGGGTTTTGCCCAAAAATGAGGTTGTCTTTCGAAACTTTTCAAAATCTTTTTTCGTGCGTCTATACAGGCTTAATTATTGACACGTTTGGTGCAAATTTGTTGGAAATCGATCGAATGGTTTTCTCTGTAGCTTTGAATACATACATGCAGTTAGACATACAGACAGACATTTTGTAAAAACCACTTTTTTGGACTCAGGGGGTTCCAAAACGGATATTTCCACAAAAATCTCAACATCGATTTTTTTTCGAACACTATACTTTCTCTATACTATAGTATAGTGAGATTTGGCCAAAAACCCCCAAAAATCTGTTATTATTACTATTATTACCTAAACGAGAATTTTTAGAAAGATGCTGTTTTTTGCATATGGTAGGGTACATTAAGGGCTACAAATAAGCCAAATTTTATCAAAATCGTTAGAGCCGTTTTTGAGAAATTTTGGTTTTTCTCGTTTTTTTACCGTTTTTGGGGGGTAGAACCCCTTAAAACTCAAAAATTTGAAAAAATTTAAAAACGCCTGCAGATATTCCAGAACTACACCTACATACCAAATTTCATCAAAATCGGACAGTTGGTATGGTCTCCAGATCTCTACACATCCGAACAGACACACAGACACACGGACAGACATCACAAAAAAAACACTTTTTTGGGTTCAGGGAGCACCAAAACAAATAATTCCACTAAAAATTCAAATTCGAAAATTTTGACGAAAACAATACTTTCTCCATATACTACGTATAAGGGGGAGAAAGTAAACATCGCTAATCCTGAGGGACTTAAATTATTGCGTTGTCATCGGTCCTCGGTAAGTGTGCAAAGTTTCAAATCAATCCGACGTTTTGAAGGGGGTGAAAATCACGTTCAAAGATTCCGTTACAATGATACATACCAAGCTAATAAAAGCGTGTTAAAAAATAGGCTCAATGTTTTGTTGTCATTGCTCCATGAACGTGTTCAACCTGCACGAATGCCATATCAGTGACAATCGCCACTATGTGTTTTATTGTTTAAAAGTCAGAAACAATTTTAACAAAAGCGGTTTTTAAGAAGTACATACATTATATTCGTTCAGACGTTTCTCTTTGCAAAATGTATTCAGTTCGTGGGAGCTAATACTGGGTGATCATTGAAATTTAACATGTTTTGTAATGCAAATGAAATTTCACAATAACTTATATCTGGCCAAAACTAATATTCGTCGTTAACTTTCGTCATCAAATACGTTGGCGATTATAAATACCGCTCTCAAAGCGGTAAACAACACGAAAAGAAAGCAAGTTCGTGTGTTTACTTCACTGTCTGTGTTTTGCCTTTCTCCAAAATTACGATTCACACAGAATCCGATCTAGTGTTCGTTTTGTTAATCCCTTTTATTTCAAACATAACACAAAAAGATAAACGTAAAATTGAAAACCAAAGAAATTAAAAATATACCTTATAAATTAAACAAATGTTGATTAGAGGTTATCGGAAACAGAGCAGCCTGTTTGCATTGTTGGTGGTCTTGGAATCAGGACAAAATTCACCTTCATATTGTAATTATTGACGGTTGCACAAAATCAAAACATGGTACATATAGGCTTGCGTGTACATAATTCGATTACCCAGAACAAAATTTCAAAATCTTCCACAGCAAAAGCCAGAAGCCATTTTTAAAAACTACATTTTAATCTACATATATATAATATTATTATTTATAATTTATACTTGCCTTAGCAATCCTTTTAAAAGTCTTAACGTTTACAGCTGTTTCACCTTTTCATTTTCAAAATGAAATGAAAATTAATATTATATATAATAGCAATCGGATATGGCTACAAATACAACAATGGATACATATATATATATATACATATATTTAAAATCCAAATGCTACTCACTGACTCATCACGAAATATCAAAATCCATTGAACGGATTGGAATGAAATTTGGTATGTAGCTTCCTTTAGGGCCCTAGGTCCTCGCTAAGAAAGGTTTTCCAAAAATTTAAAATTTTAGGGGGTTTGGGGGGCGTCAAAGTTACTAAAATAAAACCACCGAACGGATTGGAATGAAATTTGGTATGTAGCTTCCTCTAGGACCCTAGGTGCTCGCTAAGAAAGGTTTTCAAAATTTTAGGGGGGTTTGGGGGGGTCAAAGTTACTAAAAATTCCACCAAACGGATTGGAATGAAATTTGGTACGTAGCTTCTTCTAGTTCCCTAGGTGCTCGCTATGGAAAATTTTCAAAAGAATTCGAAATTTTAGGGGGCTTAAGGGGGTCAAAGCTACTAAAAAAAAACCATCGAACGGATTGGAATGAAATTTGGTATGTAGCTTCCTCCAGGGCCCTAGGTGCTAGCTAAGAAAGGTTTTAAAAAAATTCGAAATTTTAGGCGGGTTTGTGGGGTCAAAGTTACTAAATCACGATTTCTCTAAAACTACTGAACGGATTGGAATGAAATTTGGTATGTAGCTTCCTCTAGGGCCGTAGGTGCTCTCTAAGAAAGGTTTTAACAAATTCGAAATTTTAGGGAAATTTGGGGGGGGGGGGGTCAAAGTAACTAAAATTCCCCATAAGAAATACATAGTGTAATATATTAATTGATATTTTTTGTTGTTGTTAATATACAAATAAAAGAGCACTGTGGCGACAAAATCACACTGATTTAAATAAAACCCCGAACCACAAAACAAGGAACAAAAACAATAACTAAACAACTAAATTGTAAGTTATGTTTAATAAGTTACCAGGTTCGTTTTAATACGTTGTTTTGTGGTTCGGGTTTTTATTTAAATCAGTGTTGTTGATATACATTTCAATTTGATTTGTCTATCCGTGCAAAGCCGGTTCGGGCCAGCTAGTGGCTGTATATAAGTTCAAGTTCAATTCTTCCGAATATAATTATCAGTGGTTCGTTTAAGACAAAATTTAGCAAATTAAAAATTTCCATTCTTTGAATACACACTCAATCAGCAACGGCCGATATAGCATCTGCTGGTTTGGCGCTCCCAATTATAATTAGTACGATCGCGCATGGGATTAAACACACATTCACGCATTCACGCATTTACACGTAAGTTGCTTAAGAAATTTAAATATGTTCTCTAAAGAATAACAAATTTACAAAAAAAGTATTAATTAATATACTAATATTAATATGGAGATAATACAACTAACATCCAAATGTTTTAAGGCGGTCCGCCACCAAAAACATTTAATTTTTTATTTTTAGAATTAAACCTTAGAATTAATTGTTATACTGCCCTCACTTTTATGTAATTTTGAACTAAAAATTTTGATTTTTTTTTAATCGTTTTTGAGGTTTTTTTGGGATTTTGAATACCTTTTATGTTTTTTCAACCAATTTGAATAATGTTTTTACAATATCGTAATCTATAATAAAATACACTTTTTTGGTATGGAAAACATTGTGCTGATTCTAGGAAAAAAGTTATAAGGTTATATAATATATAAAAAAATTGTTTTCAAACATTTTGTATTACTATATTATTTTTTTTAAGTTTAATATTTTTAAGTCTATAGTGTTTTCCATACCCAAAAATCTTCTAAATATATCCAAAATAAAGTGGTAAAAGTTTCAAATTCCTGGGTCTAATATTTTACATTTTATTTAATCTTAAGTACATCCAAACATGGAAAAAGTTAACTTTCGGGAAACGGAATTCAAAGTTTTAACACTGTATAATAGTGTAATAATATAACACCTTCATATTTTTTTCTTTTTTTTATTAAAATATTATTACAAAGTCCTAAACATTTGCACAAATACTCAGAAAAGTATGTAGAATACAAACATTAAATAAAGAAAAATTTAAAATAATGCTGATTTTTGGTGGCGAATCGCCTTAAGGAAATGAAATACGTATGATTGTGTAAGCGCTATAAGAAACAAGGAATTAACTGCAACCAAGACCGTAGCCAGGGGGTAGGGGGTCAACCCCCCACCCAAAATCCCGAAATTTAGCAGTAAAAATGAATGCTAGGTATAAAAGTGCAAGTTAAATTATAAAATAAACAACACAACAGAGGATCCAACAAAATATTTTACATCATTGTGCATTGCATGCATACTGATATTTAGATTTGCTTAATTAAACTACAACGTACAATACAGTCGGATGAAGTTAAGTTGTGCGTAATAATTGGTTTGTTCGACCCGGCAATACCAACACAGTAAACACAGCAATATTGTCATTATCTTGAACTTAGCTGTTATCCTTCGTCCGATTGTTTTTACAGTTACACCATCCGATAGGGAATCAAGGCGGCTACAAAAAAGATGTCTTGACATTTGTTGTTAAAATGTACGGTTTTTGAGTAATTTAGGTTTGAAATTTTCAAACAGCCGCCATTTTGAAACGCATGATTCGATAGAAGCGATTATTTTTCTTGCAATAGATCGTTATTGTTTTAAAATTCATTCCAAGTTTGAAGTTAATCAGTCAAACCGTTCTCTAGGTATGAATTGGTTTGTAAAAAAAAAAAACGGCGGATATCTGGAAAACTAAGCATTTCGGAACCTATGTTTGTAGGAACTTTTTTCTTTATTTTCACTAGTACAACACGTCCTGACAGTTTCTCCGTGAGTCACCCCGTACGAAACCATCGTAGCTCCTGACAACACTATTGGTCCGAAGACCGACAGAGGAGTTGCCATTGCATGTCACTTTGCCCATAGGATAAAGAAAAAAGAAAACATATCGACCGATTAAAATTTGTTTACAATCAACTAAAAATCACTCCTTATGATCAGTTGCAAGAAAGAAAACCACAAATATCAGAAAGAAGAAAAAATAAATAATAATACTTAAAATTAATTAAAAATTAAACTCTCTGTTTAAACTAAACCTATATGCCCGGGTTTTGCAGCAAAAATTACTTATTTTAGTCCAATATCTTCCGTTCAAGTGATTTAAACATTTTTGTTCAGACAACCCCTTCCGAAATTTTGGCGTCTTAACTCCTTGAGTACGGGACACACAGCATGGAAATGTCGGATGTCTTCCTCTTCATTGACGTTGCTAAAGAGCACAGTTTGGATGTAGCAGAAGAGGAATATTTAATAAAATTTTTAAATTCCTCCTGGTTTTTGTAAACCAAAAAATTAAATCAAATTTCTTGTCACTTTTTAAATAACCTGCGTTAAATTCCAAGTGCTTGTATATCGATGAACGACCACTGCTGTGCAACAATAACAATAATTTGATGAAATTTTTGTTTTAGTTTTATCTATAACTTCCCCGATCAAAAGATTCGGAAAACGTGTAATCGTCAGGAATGCCATAGAAATGGGGAAATTATTTTCCTCAGCAATATTATGACGTTGGTTTTTCATGAAGCATGTCAATTGAGGATTTTTAATATAATCCGTTCTAACGCGCTTACTGTATGTCTGTTAGCGACCTTTGCCACGATACTCGTTTCCAGTTATACCACACTCCGTAGGGACCCGAAGTAAGGTCACCATCTTTTCTACAGCGATTAAATGTAGAATAAACAACGAATAAACCACACTTAGTCGGTGATTTATGATGTTTTCATTTTCCTGTTGTTTTTGTGCCAGCATGATAATCGACTATTATACACTACGGACGCTGTGGTTATATTAATTGAATTTTGGGGTGCGGCTTAAGTTTCAGCGTGTTGACCTAAACACGGCCTCTGTTGATGTTTTGTCTCTCAAGTTCTGCAGGTGCGATCGAAGAGAAATCTAATTTAGTAATAATAAGTTTGCGGTTATATATTTTCCTGGGTTTCACTATATCGGGGTTGATATATTTAGTCTAGTGATTATGCGTGTACGTATTGGCGACGGCCAGCTAGCCTAACGCAATGGGCTAATTAACAAAATAATTAATTAAGACCAAAATCTAAAAAGAAGATTAACAAAAATCTACCCAAATTAGACAGTAAAACAGGAAGGTTTTATGAAAAATTAATAGCATTTAAGTTTAAAAAAGGTATTTGCAAAATTTTAACTAGAAAAATAGGAAAATAAAGTCATTTGAAAGCATTACCAATGTAATATAATCGAAGGCAAAGATGAAGCGAAGTATACTAAACTAATTTGACAAATTCAGACAGGATTTCTTTTGCAGAGAATTATCGCCATGTTAAAAAATAAAAGTATTCAAATAGTAGTTATTCTGAGATAAATAAAAAGATAAGATAAAGTTAATTAAGAAGCAATTAAAATAATAGTGTTGCTATGCCGAAGAAACCATGTTAAAAAGTATTAAAGCAGTAGTTATTCTGAGATAAATAAAAAGATAAGAAAAAGTTAATTAAGAAGCAATTAAAATAATAGTGTTGCTATACCGAAGAAACCATGTTAAAAAGTATTAAAGCAGTAGTTATTGTGAGATAAATAAAAAGAGAAGACAAAATTAACTAAGAAGCAATTAAAATAAATTCAGTAGTATAAATAGTTCAAAAGTTATAAGAGAAAAACTTATAAGAAAAATGAAGAACTTTTAAGTTTCAAAAATAAACAAAAAACTAGGACTAAAATATAAAGCCATAATAACAAATAGTATGTAAATAAATCAAATTTTGAATTAATTAATTTTTCATAGCGTAAAAGCGATTTTAAAATCATTCTTGGGAACGAAAATTCAAATAAATTCAAAAAAGTAAAGAAGTTAAGGTAGACTGAAGTTGGGGGAGTTGGGGTGAGGTTTGCGCTTGGCAATGTTACCTCGCAAAAGATTTGTCCTTTTCTACTTTTACATATTGGATCCAATAATGAAAAAACAAACATTCTAATTCGGTTGATCTTGGGATAATTTTGTACGGGTAAAAAATATGGAATTTGCACTGTACGCAAGCAAATAATTGTAATACGCGAGCACAATTGTAATGGTTCGCGTAAGTACGTACCAGATTTCATCCATGTTACGAAAAGAAACTCTTCTAAGCTTTTCTAGGAATATTTTTTTTTCTAAACGAATATTTGTTTATTTATTGATTTCATCACGTTTTGTTTTTTACAAACATGTGATATGTTAAAATTAACTCTAACCTAGTACAAGTTGTATTAATTAAAATCAGATACAGTAATTAGCATTTTAGATAAATCGTAATAAACAATACAAACTCGTTCCATTGCCAATCCCTAACCTAACTCAACGTAGCCAGTTCTGTTGTTTGTATTTATTTACCAAAACAGATACCATGGTGACATAACGGCTTTCACTCATATTTGTTTTATAAAGTTTGTATTCAATAAATACATCATTTTTATTAACTTTCGTTCAATACATTTTATATTTATTGATGCGTTAAATTAAACATAGATAAATTAAATAAATAAATAATGTTTTACAACAAAGTATTAACATTATCTAGGCCTACAATAAGTAAACCACAAAATATAAAACATAATTGAACATTGACAATGTATTCCTTAATAAAAACTAGTGAAATCTAGTCCAAATAGACAAAAGCCTATCCATGCGGTGTGTTCGAATATATGAACACATTCAATATAACACAATAAGCAACACCTTCCACTTACATTCTGGCAATATTATGCGAGTAATAAATAAGAGTGAAATAACCAGAACCAATCAAACACCATACTGTGCCAAGTAGCAGGACATAAAAAATGTCTCAGAAGAATTTTTACCTATTTTCGGCAAAACATTTTTATTGGGACAAGAATAGTACTTAAATATACATAATACATGTATATATACATAATACATAAATAGTACAACACTTGCTGAATGCAATTAAGGTTTGTAGTTAAGGGTCTGCTCCAGTAAACGAGAAAGCAACCGGAAACGCACTTCCTGTATCACTGTATCCCTATCTAAACAGTGCAATTTCTTGCAGCTGAACGCTTTGACATTGCCTCATTTCAAACCATTTTATAAGTCTATCTTTTGTAATTGAGTGTTGAAAAAAAAACTGAATATTCTTTATAAAATTTCGGATCCGGCTTGCAAATTATTTTTCATTGTTAATTTTTTATTGTGTTAGGAAAAAATTCAAAACTTTGTACTTACTAAATGTCAGTTACTTGACAAATAAAAGAAATTTAAAAAAATGTAAATTGCAGGACGGATGCGTATTGTGACTGTGCTTAAAATGAGACCTTGCAAACAATTTTATAATAAAAAGTAAACGAAATAAATGGCTTGAAATTTAACATTGCTCTTATGGGATAAAATTTTAAGTAAATTTTATCAAGTTGTGTACTTTAATTTGCATAGCTTCTGAAATTTGCCTTGGTGTCGGTAATCCACGAACAAATAGACTTCGAGAGTTTTTGTATTGAATTTGCATAGCTTTGCCTTGGTGACAATGATCTGCGAAAAAATAGACTTCTAGAGTTTTTGTACTTGAATTTGCATAGCTTCCGAACTTTGCCTTAGTGACAGTGATCTGCGAACAAATAGACTTCTAGAGTTTGTGTACTTAAATTTTTCATAGCTTCCTAACTTTGCCTTGGTGACAGTGATCTGCGAACAAATAGACTTCTAGAGTTTGTGTACTTGAATTTGCATAGCTTCCGAACTTTGCCTTGG
>JAGFPH010009236.1:31750-48469 GCA_018207615.1 Philaenus spumarius
CCAAGGCAAAGTTCGGAAGCTATGCAAATTCAAGTACACAAACTCTATAAGTCTATTTGTTCGCAGATCACTGTCACCAAGGCAAAGTTAGGAAGCTATGAAAAATTTAAGTACACAAACTCTAGAAGTCTATTTGTTCGCAGATCACTGTCACTAAGGCAAAGTTCGGAAGCTATGCAAATTCAAGTACAAAAACTCTAGAAGTCTATTTTTTCGCAGATCATTTTCACCAAGGCAAAGCTATGCAAATTCAATACAAAAACTCTCGAAGTCTATTTGTTCGTGGATTACCGACACCAAGGCAAATTTCAGAAGCTATGCAAATTCAAGTACACAACTTGATAAAATTTACTTAAAATTTTATCCCATAAGAGCAATGTTAAATTTCAAGCCATTTATTTCGTTTACTTTTTATTATAAAATTGTTTGCAAGGTCTCATTTTAAGCACAGTCACAATACGCATCCGTCCTGCAATTTACATTTTTTTAAATTTCTTTTATTTGTCAAGTAACTGACATTTAGTAAGTACAAAGTTTTGAATTTTTTCCTAACACAATAAAAAATTAACAATGAAAAATAATTTGCAAGCCGGATCCGAAATTTTATAAAGAATATTCAGTTTTTTTTTCAACACTCAATTACAAAAGATAGACTTATAAAATGGTTTGAAATGAGGCAATGTCAAAGCGTTCAGCTGCAAGAAATTGCACTGTTTAGATAGGGATACAGTGATACAGGAAGTGCGTTTGCGGTTGCTTTCTCGTTTACTGGAGCAGACCCTTAACTACAAACCTTAATTGCATTCAGCAAGTGTTGTACTATTTATGTATTATGTATATATACATGTATTATGTATATTTAAGTACTATTCTTGTCCCAATAAAAATGTTTTGCCGAAAATAGGTAAAAATTCTTCTGAGACATTTTTTATGTCCTGCTACTTGGCACAGTATGGTGTTTGATTGGTTCTGGTTATTTCACTCTTATTTATTACTCGCATAATATTGCCAGAATGTAAGTGGAAGGTGTTGCTTATTGTGTTATATTGAATGTGTTCATATATTCGAACACACCGCATGGATAGGCTTTTGTCTATTTGGACTAGATTTCACTAGTTTTTATTAAGGAATACATTGTCAATGTTCAATTATGTTTTATATTTTGTGGTTTACTTATTGTAGGCCTAGATAATGTTAATACTTTGTTGTAAAACATTATTTATTTATTTAATTTATCTATGTTTAATTTAACGCATCAATAAATATAAAATGTATTGAACGAAAGTTAGTAAAAATGATGTATTTATTGAATAAAAACTTTATAAAACAAACACGAGTGAAAGCCGTTATGTCACCATGGTATCTGTTTTGGTAAATAAATACAAACAACAGAACTGGCTACGTTGAGTTAGGTTAGGGATTGGCAATGGAACGAGTTTCTATTGTTTATTACGATTTATCTAAAATGCTAATTACTGTATCTGATTTTAATTAATAAAACCTGTACTAGGTTAGCTTTAATTTTAACATATCACATGTTTGTAAAAAACAAAACGTGATAAATCAATAAATAAACAAATATTCGTTAAGAAAAAAAAAATATTCCTAGAAAAGCTTAGAAGAGTTTCTTTTCGTAACATGAATGAAATCTGGTACGTACTTACGCGAACCATTACAATTGTGCTCGCGTATTACAATTATTTGCTTGCGTACAGTGCAAATTCCATATTTTTTACCCGTACAAAATTATCCCAAGATCAACCGAATTAGAATGTTTGTTTTTTCATTATTGGATCCAATATGTAAAAGTAGAAAAGGACAAATCTTTTGCGAGGTAACATTGCCAAGCGCACACCTCACCCCAACTCCCCCAACTTCAATCTACCTTAACTTCTTTACTTTTTTGAATTTATTTGAATTTTCGTTCCCAAGAATGATTTTAAAATCGCTTTTACGCTATGAAAAATTAATTAATTCAAAATTTGATTTATTTACATACTATTTGTTATTACGGCTTTATATTTTAGTCCTAGTTTTTTGTTTATTTTTGAAACTTAAAAGTTCTTCATTTTTCTTATAAGTTTTTCTCTTATAACTTTTGAACTATTTATACTACTGAATTTATTTTAATTGCTTCTTAGTTAATTTTGTCTTCTCTTTTTATTTATCTCACAATAACTACTGCTTTAATACTTTTTAACATGGTTTCTTCGGTATAGCAACACTATTATTTTAATTGCTTCTTAATTAACTTTTTCTTATCTTTTTATTTATCTCAGAATAACTACTGCTTTAATACTTTTTAACATGGTTTCTTCGGCATAGCAACACTATTATTTTAATTGCTTCTTAATTAACTTTATCTTATCTTTTTATTTATCTCAGAATAACTACTATTTGAATACTTTTATTTTTTAACATGGCGACAATTCTCTGCAAAAGAAATCCTGTCTGAATTTGTCAAATTAGTTTAGTATACTTCGCTTCATCTTTGCCTTCGATTATATTACATTGGTAATGCTTTCAAATGACTTTATTTTCCTATGTTTCTAGTTAAAATTTTGCAAATACCTTTTTTAAACTTAAATGCTATTAATTTTTCATAAAACCTTCCTGTTTTACTGTCTAATTTGGGTAGATTTTTGTTAATCTTCTTTTTAGATTTTGGTCTTAATTAATTATTTTGTTAATTAGCCCATTGCGTTAGGCTAGCTGGCCGTCGCCAATACGTACACGCATAATCACTAGACTAAATATATCAACCCCGATATAGTGAAACCCAGGAAAATATATAACCGCAAACTTATTATTACTAAATTAGATTTCTCTTCGATCGCACCTGCAGAACTTGAGAGACAAAACATCAACAGAGGCCGTGTTTAGGTCAACACGCTGAAACTTAAGCCGCACCCCAAAATTCAATTAATATAACCACAGCGTCCGTAGTGTATAATAGTCGATTATCATGCTGGCACAAAAACAACAGGAAAATGAAAACATCATAAATCACCGACTAAGTGTGGTTTATTCTACATTTAATCGCTGTAGAAAAGATGGTGACCTTACTTCGGGTCCCTACGGAGTGTGGTATAACTGGAAACGAGTATCGTGGCAAAGGTCGCTAACAGACATACAGTATGCGCGTTAGAACGGATTATATTAAAAATCCTCAATTGACATGCTTCATGAAAAACCAACGTCATAATATTGCTGAGGAAAATAATTTCCCCATTTCTATGGCATTCCTGATGATTACATGTTTTCCGAATCTTTTGATCGGGGAAGTTATAGACAAAACTAAAACAAAAATTTCAACAAATTATTGTTATTGTTGCACAACAGTGGTCGTTCATCGATATACAAGCACTTGGAATTTAACGCAGGTTATTTAAAAAGTGACAAGAAATTTGATTTAATTTTTTGGTTTACAAAAACCAGGACGGAATTAAAAAATTTTATTAAATATTCCTCTTCTGCTACATCCAAACTGTGCTCTTTAGCAACGTCAATGAAGAGGAAGACATCCGACATTTCCATGCTGTGTGTCCCGTACTCAAGGAGTTAAGACGACAAAATTTCGGAAGGGGTTGTCTGAACAAAAATGTTTAAATCACTTGAACGGAAGATATTGGGCTAAAATAAGTAATTTTTGCTGCAAAACCCGGGCATATAGGTTTAGTTTAAACAGAGAGTTTAATTTTTAATTCATTTGAAGTATTATTATTTATTTTTTCTTCTTTCTGATATTTGTGGTTTTCTTTCTTGCATAAGGAGTGATTTTTAGTTGATTGTAAACAAATTTTAATCGGTCGATATGTTTTCTTTTTTCTTTATCCTATGGGCAAAGTGACATGCAATGGCAACTCCTCTGTCGGTCTTCGGACCAATAGTGTTGTCAGGAGCTACGATGGTTTCGTACGGGGTGACTCACGGAGAAACTATCATCACGTGTTGTACTAGTGAAAATAAAGAAAAAAGTTCCTACAAACATAGGTTCAGAAATGCTTCGTTTTCCAGATATCCGCCGTTTTTTTTTACAAACCAATTCATACCTAGAGAACGGTTTGACTGATTAACTTCAAACTTGGAACGAATTTTAAAACAATAACGATCTGTTGCAAGAAAAATAATCGCTTCTATCGAATCATGCGTTTCAAAATGGCGGCTGTTTGAAAATTTCAAACCTAAATTACTCAAAAACCGTACATTTTAACAACAAATTTCAAGACATCTTTTTTGTAGCCGCCTTGATTCCCTATCGGATGGTGTAACGGTAAAAACAATCGGACGAAGGATAACAGCTAAGTTCAAGATAATGACAATATTGCTGTGTTTACTGTGTTGGTATTGCCGGGTCGAACAAACCAATTATTACGCACAACTTAACTTCATCCGACTGTATTGTACGTTGTAGTTTAATTAAGCAAATCTAAATATCAGTATGCATGTAATGCACAATGATGTAAAATATGTTGTTGGATCCTCTGTTGTGTTGTTTATTTTATAATTTAACTTGCACTTTTATACCTAGCATTCATTTTTACTGCTAAATTTCGGGATTTTGGGTGGGGGGTTGACCCCCTACCCCCCTGGCTACGGTCTTGGTCGCAGTTAATTCCTTGTTTCTTATAGCACTTACACAATCATACGTATTTCATTTCCTTAAGGCGATTCGCCACCAAAAATCAGCATTATTTTAAATTTTTCTTTATTTAATGTTTGTATTCTACATACTTTTCTGAGTATGTGTGCAAATGTTTAGGACTTTGTAATAATATTTTAATAAAAAAAAGAAAAAAATATGAAGGTGTTATATTATTACACTATTATACAGTGTTAAAACTTTGAATTCCGTTTCCCGAAAGTTAACTTTTTCCATGTTTGGATGTACTTAAGATTAAATAAAATGTAAAATATTAGACCCAGGAATTTGAAACTTTTACCACTTTATTTTGGATATATTTAGAAGATTTTTGGGTATGGAAAACACTATAGACTTAAAAATATTAAACTTAAAAAAAAATAATATAGTAATACAAAATGTTTGAAAACAATTTTTTTATATTATATAACCTTATAACTTTTTTCCTAGAATCAGCACAATGTTTTCCATACCAAAAAAGTGTATTTTATTATAGATTACGATATTGTAAAAACATTATTCAAATTGGTTGAAAAAACATAAAAGGTATTCAAAATCCCAAAAAACCTCAAAAACGATTAAAAAAAAATCAAAATTTTTAGTTCAAAATTACATAAAAGTGAGGGCAGTATAACAATTAATTCTAAGGTTTAATTCTAAAAATAAAAAATTAAATGTTTTTGGTGGCGGACCGCCTTAAAACATTTGGATGTTAGTTGTATTATCTCCATATTAATATTAGTATATTAATTAATACTTTTTTTGTAAATTTGTTATTCTTTAGAGAACATATTTAAATATCTTAAGCAACTTACGTGTAAATGCGTGAATGCGTGAATGTGTGTTTAATCCCATGCGCGATCGTACTAATTATAATTGGGAGCGCCAACCCAGCAGATGCTATATGGGCCGTTGCTGATTGAGTGTGTATTCAAAGAATGGAAATTTTTAATTTGCTAAATTTTGTCTTAAACGAACCACTGATAATTATATTCGGAAGAATTGAACTTAAACTTATATACAGCCACTAGCTGGCCCGAACCGGCTTTGCACGGATAGACAAATCAAATTGAAATGTATATCAACAACACTGATTTAAATAAAAACCCGAACCACAAAACAACGTATTAAAACGAACCTGGTAACGTATTAAACATAACTTACAATTTAGTTGTTTAGTTATTGTTTTTGTTCCTTGTTTTGTGGTTTGGGGTTTTATTTAAATCAGTGTGATTTTGTCGCCACAGTGCTCTTTTATTTGTATATTAACAACAACAAAAAATATCAATTAATATATTACACTATGTATTTCTTATGGGGAATTTTAGTTACTTTGACCCCCCCCCCCCCAAATTTCCCTAAAATTTCGAATTTGTTAAAACCTTTCTTAGAGAGCACCTACGGCCCTAGAGGAAGCTACATACCAAATTTCATTCCAATCCGTTCAGTAGTTTTAGAGAAATCGTGATTTAGTAACTTTGACCCCACAAACCCGCCTAAAATTTCGAATTTTTTTAAAACCTTTCTTAGCTAGCACCTAGGGCCCTGGAGGAAGCTACATACCAAATTTCATTCCAATCCGTTCGATGGTTTTTTTTTAGTAGCTTTGACCCCCTTAAGCCCCCTAAAATTTCGAATTCTTTTGAAAATTTTCCATAGCGAGCACCTAGGGAACTAGAAGAAGCTACGTACCAAATTTCATTCCAATCCGTTTGGTGGAATTTTTAGTAACTTTGACCCCCCCAAACCCCCCTAAAATTTTGAAAACCTTTCTTAGCGAGCACCTAGGGTCCTAGAGGAAGCTACATACCAAATTTCATTCCAATCCGTTCGGTGGTTTTATTTTAGTAACTTTGACGCCCCCCAAACCCCCTAAAATTTTAAATTTTTGGAAAACCTTTCTTAGCGAGGACCTAGGGCCCTAAAGGAAGCTACATACCAAATTTCATTCCAATCCGTTCAATGGATTTTGATATTTCGTGATGAGTCAGTGAGTAGCATTTGGATTTTAAATATATGTATATATATATATATGTATCCATTGTTGTATTTGTAGCCATATCCGATTGCTATTATATATAATATTAATTTTCATTTCATTTTGAAAATGAAAAGGTGAAACAGCTGTAAACGTTAAGACTTTTAAAAGGATTGCTAAGGCAAGTATAAATTATAAATAATAATATTATATATATGTAGATTAAAATGTAGTTTTTAAAAATGGCTTCTGGCTTTTGCTGTGGAAGATTTTGAAATTTTGTTCTGGGTAATCGAATTATGTACACGCAAGCCTATATGTACCATGTTTTGATTTTGTGCAACCGTCAATAATTACAATATGAAGGTGAATTTTGTCCTGATTCCAAGACCACCAACAATGCAAACAGGCTGCTCTGTTTCCGATAACCTCTAATCAACATTTGTTTAATTTATAAGGTATATTTTTAATTTCTTTGTTTTTCAATTTTACGTTTATCTTTTTGTGTTATGTTTGAAATAAAAGGGAATAACAAAACGAACACTAGATCGGATTCTGTGTGAATCGTAATTTTGGAGAAAGGCAAAACACAGACAGTGAAGTAAACACACGAACTTGCTTTCTTTTCGTGTTGTTTACCGCTTCGAGAGCGGTATTTATAATCGCCAATGTATTTGATGACGAAAGTTAACGACGAATATTAGTTTTGGCCAGATATAAGTTATTGTGAAATTTCATTTCATTACAAAACATGTTAAATTTCAATGATCGCCCAGTATTAGCTCCCACGAACTGAATACATTTTGCAAAGAGAAACGTCTAAACGAATATAATGTATGTACTTCTTAAAAACCGCTTTTGTTAAAATTGTTTCTGACTTACTTTCTCCCCCTTATACGTAGTATATGGAGAAAGTATTGTTTTCGTCAAAATTTTCGAATTTGAATTTTTAGTGGAATTATTTGTTTTGGTTCTCCCTGAACCCAAAAAAGTGTTTTTTTGGTGATGTCTGTCCGTGTGTCTGTGTGTCTGTTCGGATGTGTAGAGATCTGGAGACCATACCAACTGTCCGATTTTGATGAAATTTGGTATGTAGGTGTAGTTCTGGAATATCTGCAGGCGTTTTTAAATTTTTTCAAATTTTTGAGTTTTAAGGGGTTCTACCCCCCAAAAACGGTAAAAAACGAGAAAAACCAAAATTTCTCAAAAACGGCTCTAACGATTTTGATAAAATTTGGCTTATTTGTAGCCCTTAATGTACCCTACCATATGCAAAAAAACAGCATCTTTCTAAAAATTCTCGTTTAGGTAATAATAGTAATAATAACTGATTTTTGGGGGTTTTTGGCCAAATCTCACTATACTATAGTATAGAGAAAGTATAGTGTTCGAAAAAAAATCGATGTTGAGATTTTTGTGGAAATATCCGTTTTGGAACCCCCTGAGTCCAAAAAAGTGTTTTTTACAAAATGTCTGTCTGTATGTCTAACTGCATGTATGTATTCAAAGCTACAGAGAAAACCATTCGATCGATTTCCAACAAATTTGCACCAAACGTGTCAATAATTAAGCCTGTATAGACGCACGAAAAAAGATTTTGAAAAGTTTCGAAAGACAACCCCATTTTTGGCCAAAACCCCCAAAAAATTCGTTGTTATTTTTTTATAAAAAAACGGCTCTAACGATTTTGATCAAATTTGGCTTATTTGTAGCCCTTAATGTACCCTACCATGTGCAAAAAACCGAGTCTTTCTAAAAATTCTCATTCAGCTAATAATAATAATATTTATTAGTTACTCTCCTATATTAATGTACCCCCTCTCCTACTTTAACACAATTATAAAGTCACAGTGAATCCGTTTAATAATTTAAATATGTTTGTGAGAAAGTATGTGCCAGTTCCTGGTACCGTTTATTTATTGTAGCTTCATCTGTAAGCCTATGCAACAGAATAGTAATTTTAACCGACTTAAAGACGTCCGATCAACTTAAAAATCTGCACACGTGTCAAGCACCGACGGCAATACAATAATTTACACACACCCCCATCCCCTACCCCCGCACTCCCATACATTTTACATACATAATTTTAAATCTACTTTCACACGTACGATATACAAAAAATCGAATCTCTTTATTACAAAATTATGTAGGCTACATTTGATTCCGTTTTCAGACTAAAATAAATTATAGTTTAAAAAACTAAAAAACACGATTTATTAGCAAACCGACTGAAAATTTGAAAATAATTGTAAAAAAGCGTGGGGTGCGTTTTACTATATTTCTTTATAATAACTCTACTTTTTTAAATATCGACCAATGAAATATTTGTAACGTTTGATGGCAAGCAACCCAAGCTTTTTTACAATTATTTTCAAATATTTAACCGGTTTGCTATTAAATCGTGTTTTTTTTTAGTTTTTTTAACTGCAATTTATTAATAACACTTAATTTTAATAAATTTAAATTTATGACTTACACTTCAAGTAAATTACTTGATGAATTGCGAATTTTATGCAAACTTAATTTTAATAAGATATTAAGAACCTTTTAGTATTTTTTAAAACTGACGAATTACAAAACATGTGTGGTGGGTTGGAAATGTAACTGAGGTAACGAGGTTGGCCGAAAAGTGTAATTTATACTTTTTCGGAAGTTATTATAGTGACCGTTTCTTATACAAATTAGCAACAAAATATCGTATGGCTTGATAAAATATGATAGTATATGAACATATTTTAGTTTTAAAATACGAGCTCCAAGGCAGTTTAACTTTTCCCATTGATTATACAATCTATACATATAAAAGCCAAATACCACTCGCTCACTGACTCATCACGATTTCTCAAAAACCACCGAACTGATTGGAACGAAATTCGGTACGTAGCTTCCTCTGGGGCCAAAGGTGCTCGCTGAGAAAGTTTTTTTAAAAAATTCGAAATTTTAGGGGGGATTTGGGGAGGGGTCAATGTTACTAAATCACGATTTCTCCAGAACTGCCGAACGGATTGGAACGAAATTTTGTATGTAGCTTCCTCTAGGGTTCGCTAAGAAAGGGTTTCAAAAAATTCGAAAATTTAGGGAGGGTTTGGGGGGGTCAAAGTTACTAAAAACCGCCATAAGAAATGCATAGTATAAATATATTTATTGATGTACATTTTTTGTTAATATACGTTTAACTTTGATTTGTCTATTCGTGCAAAGCCGGCTCGGGTTATTACTATTAGTTACATCTTGTTTTAGCATAAACTATCTGGATGTGGTTGTAAGAATGAATAATATTAAAATTAAACTGATCTTGAAATTACAGTTTACCACGGTGTTACAAATCGAAATAAAATTGTATTAAGAAATATAACACAGGACGGGCGATATTAATTATTTTTGTACAACATATATAACTTTCAAACTTTGAAATATCGTGAGCGTAAATATTATGTTGAACCCTCGATATTGGATCGAATTAAAATCATTTTATCGAATCACATTGCTACCACAAAACACATTTTTTTTAAACCGACAATTATTATAACTTAATTTTGCTATTAATAAAGAAACATGCCGTCTTACATTTTCGTTGGTTGCGCTCTCCGAAATTCCCGTGGAAGAATCTGTCGAAAACGGCAGCCGACGGGTTCAAACTCTGACTCTTCCTGTGCGCCGGGTTCTCGTTGGGCTGGTTGGGAGCCGTCGTCGGGATGTATACATTTTCGTTCCCTTCGTTTGTGTTGACCACACTGTAGGCTGTGCGCCCTCCTTTACCGGTGAAAGCGTTCAGAACACTCACAAAATCTTTCATCTCCTGCCCGTCGTCGAAATATAAATTTTTTGTTTAAAAAAAAAAGGAAAACGCACTAACGAAAATATTAGCACTGTTAAAACTATCTGAAAAGATAAGTAGTCGACGATAACTTTACGTCTAAATCACGGTTTACGCTTATACCAATATCAACGCGATCTAAATTTTTCCGCGAATAAAACTAAAGACGGTAAAATCACTATCAAGACGTCAATATATAATGCTTAGTATTTGCAAGAGCAGTGTTGACAACAATTACTTAGTGTGTCTGACCTTCCCTCAGCGGACGGCCAATGAGCGCTCTGGGTTTACCTCCTTCCACCTTATTAGCCGGAGGTGGGAGTCTCAGCAAGGGAGATCGCCTACTCGAATGTATTCTATTTTATTACCAGGGTAGACCCGTGCGTGCTCCGCACGCCGACCCCGTTGGGACCTTCTATACCCATAATTATGTTATGTTTTTTTATAATAAAGGTGTAAGATCAATTATGAAAGCTAAGATCGTAAATGATTTTAAATGTCCGAATCAAATTATTTCGGATATAACAGCAGTCGTATTAAAGGCTAGAAGAACCAGCAAGGCTCAGGTCTAAACTTTAATAAACACCTAACGTAAGTTAGAAATACAAATAACTGTTTCAAATTTTGAAATCAGCTGTTAGCCTAGTGGAAGTATTAAAGCAAACAGCTGATTACCGTATCAAAAATAAACATATTTATTTATTATTTAGTATGGCACTTCCACCGCCGTAAAATATTTAGTATTTTTGTTGCTCTCATGCTCAATAGATGATGCTGTTTTTCAAAAAATGTACAAAAACATGTTTGTGTCTAAATTTAATGTTGTGTTAAAATTTGAAAGTGATGTGTGAAGAACTTTCAGAGATTTGAGATTTTTAACAAACGAACATTTTTATTTATACACAAAGTGTTCGTAAATTCCTCTTAACGCACTTTATTATTTTTGTTGGTGGAAATAAGTTAACAAAACTTTGCACACATCTTGTGTTGCATAACAGGACACATTTTTTGACACATCTGAACCTTTATGATTTCGGGGGGCTTGAGGGGGCTAGTGGGGTTAAAAATTTCACACATAAAGGTAGGTCATGTAATACACCATTGGAAAGCTTATCGAAAGAGATACGGGATGGCGAAAACTAGAGCGTAATGTCTTGCTTCGTTTCAAAGTAGCGGGCAATCAAAGTTCTGGAAACTATATCGTTACCATAGCATCAAAACAGGTTATTAATTTGTTGATGTTAGGAATAAGTAGGTCGTCTGTTATTTTCCAGAACTTTGACTGCCCGTTACTTTGAAACGAAGAAAGATACTAAACTCTAGTTTGCGCCATTGTGTTTCTCGTTTAATAAGCTTTTCAATGGTGTATTACATGACCTACCTTTATATTTGAAATGTTTCCCCCCCCCCCCCCATTACCGCCTAAGCTCCCAAAATCACGAAGGGTCAGATATGTCAACAAAAATTGTCCTGTTATGCAACACAAGGTATAGACAAGGTTTTGTTAACTTATTTTCAGAAACAAAAATAATTATGGGGGTTAAAGGGACTTCCTGAACACTGAAGATTGATTTCTTTTAAATTTTGAAAAAAAATAATAAGCTAAATCAAATTTAAAAAATTTTCATTTTAGTTAGTTGTGCAGATTTTTGTGTGTTTCTCTTTTAATAAGCTTTTCAATGGTGTATTACATGACCTACTTTAATATTTGAAATTTTTAACCACCCTTACCCCCCTAAGCCCCCCAAAATCATAGAGAGCTATGATAAACAAATTGTCCTGTTATGCAACACAAGATATATACAAAGTTTTGTTAACTTATTTTCAGTAAAAAAAATAATAAGGGGGGTTAAAGGGACTTTATGAACTCTTTGAAGATTGATTACAATTTTGAAAAAAGTGATGGGCTATATCAAATTTAAAAAATGTTCATTTTAGTTAGTTAAATAAATTTAAGGCTTCCATTTACTATTCTACCTAATTTACCCTCATAATCCCAATCCTTCGATGAGCTATAATTTGTTGATATTTTTTTAATTCAAGTGTAAAAGAATACAATATCTTGGTCGTATTTAAAAAAAAAAAAAAACACTTTACAGTCTTGACGTATGTAATTTTAATCTGTATTCGATTTATTTGTTTTGTTTTAATTTAGTATGTTGTTTGTCAGCGTAAAATGTGTATAGCCTACAGCAGTTAACTAAACCTGTAAACAAGATGTTTTACCTTCTTAAATAAAATAGAAAAACTAATATAACAGTAGAAAATGTACAGATCTTTTCATTTTACTTTCTGAATGTACAAACAACAGTGCGTGTTTAGTTCTGAAAGTCTCTTCTATATTATAAGAAATAAAAGTTTGGAAAAGGTTCGCTCGTGTGTTACGATTTTACTCGGAAAACACTTATCAGAATTGATGACATGGGCGGCCCCACATCCCACTAGCTCCAGGGAAAGGAAAATATGTATATTATTAATTATAGTCAGGTATTTTTTTTTTATAGAGATTAGCAATAAAATATGTTTGAAATGTTATGTACTGTTTGATTTTACATAAACCTATTTTATTTTTACAAGAGTTCAATCAAGCATGAGCTGCAATGCACTGTTGTATGTTAGTTGGCGTGCGAAGCACGCAGTGCATTGTGTATTGAAAGTACTCCCAATACGGGAGTTGGCGTGCGAAGCTCGCAATGCATTGTGTATTGAAAATACTCCCAATACGGGGGTTGGCGTGCGAAACACGCAATACATTGTGTATTGAAAGTACTCCCAATACGGGAGTTGGCGTGCAAAGCACGCAATGCATTGTGTATTGAAAATACTCCCAACATGGAGGTTAGCGTGCGAAACACGCAATACATTGTGTATTGAAAGTACTCCCAATACGGGAGTTGGCGTGCGAAGCACGCAATGCATTGTGTATTGAAAATACTCCCAATATGGGGGTTGGCGTGCGAAGCTCGCAATGCATTGTGTATTGACAGTACTCCCAATACGAACGCAAAGAAAAATCCTAAAAAACCAATACTGTGTTAAGAAGTTGTAAATAAAAATTTTTAAATTAACAAGACAACACTCTAAAATGACAAATATGTGAAATATGGCAAATTTTAACGGTAAAAGTATAGTGCATATATTGCCCATGCAGTGCCCGTTCATATTGAACTCGTGTATTGCTGCAGCACTTGAACTCAAGTGTGTTACAGTTTTCTGATTTCAGTTGGTCATCCATCATCCATCCGTTTAGAATATACGTATTTCTATTTGGTTGGAGGTCTCAACAGTAGCCAGCACTAAGCTATTGGCTACGACTACTCCCACATATTGACGTTATATTAACAGCAAAACTTTCCCAAACCAGTAATTTAATAGCTTTTAATGTAAAATAATAATTGTATTTTTTCCATAAAATATTTAAAATTACTGTATGGGAAAAATCCAGTAACAGTGACTAGGGGAAAAGGGAAATAATTTAATTATTTAATGGTGTATACTTTGATATGTAGTCTGTCATTAAACAGGCCTAATTATAATTAATGTAATCCGGCAATTGTTTTTTTTTTTATCATGGCTGCTTCACTGTGGCGCCTAATTTAAAAGAAATAATAAATTCTTCGTTTAAAACCAAACTTAAAACACTATAAACAAGAAAAATTGGCATTAACTAGAACGTGAAAGGGCAACAAAACTATAAATTTGCAGAAAATCAATCAAAACAAATATATAGATATTTTTGTAGATTTAAATATACAAGAACGTATTTATTTACTCATTAAAATGCCAAAGAATAATTACAGAGACATCAAAAATAATAGCAGTAGTTTTTCAAAACAACGTATTTATACAAGCTTTTTTACAAGAAGCAAGACACTTCGTTTTCTACACTTTTATAAAAAGAAATAAAACAAAATTCGAGTTTTAATTAAATTAAACAAATGAATGTATTTTAAATGAAGGCTTTGTTTTTACTAACAAATAGTATCTAAAACAGTTGTATAAAATCGAAACATTTCATCCTAAATTAAATTAAAAAATGAAATTAGTTTTTTTTTACAATAATTTAATAAAGATAAATAAACAAAATATCTCAGCTTGAATTGAATTAAACAAAGAACTTAGTTTTCTTTTCAATAATTTAACAAAAACTAATCAAAATATCTCAACTTGAATTGAATTGAACAATGAACTCAGTTTTGTTTTCAATAATTTAACAGAAACTAATCAAAATATCTCAACTTGAATTGAATTGAACAAAGAACTTAGTTTTGTTTTCAATAATTTAACAGAAACTAATCAAAATATCTCAACTTGAATTGAATTAAACAAAGAACTTAGTTTTCTTTTCAATAATTTAAAAAAACCAATCAAAATATCTCAACTTGAATTGAATTAAACAAAGAACTTAGTTTTCTTTTCAATAATTTAACAAAAACTAATCAAAATATCTCAACTTGAATTGAATTGAACAATGAACTTAGTTTTGTTTTCAATAATTTAACAGAAACCAATCAAAATATCTCAACTTGAATTGAATTGAACAAAGAACTTAGTTTTGTTTTCAATAATTTAACAGAAACTAATCAAAATATCTCAACTTGAATTGAATTAAACAATGAACTTAGTTTTCTTTTCAATAATTTAACAAAAACTAATCAAAATATCTCAACTTGAATTGAATTAAACAAAGAACTTAGTTTTCTTTTCAATAATTTAACAAAAACTAATGAAAATATCTCAACTTGAATTGAATTGAACAATGAACTCAGTTTTGTTTTCAATAATTTAACAGAAACTAATCAAAATATCTCAGCTTGAATTGAATTAAACAAAGAACTTAGTTTTCTTTTCAATAATTTAACAAAAACTAATCAAAATATCTCAACTTGAATTGAATTGAACAATGAACTTAGTTTTGTTTTCAATAATTTAACAAGAAGCATTCACAATACTTCAGCTTAGATCAAATTAAATAATTATCTTAGTTTTGTTTTCAGTTATTTAAGAAAAACTAAATACAGTATAAGCTTAAATTAAACTATACAAATTAATCTATATATGTAAATAAGGTTATGATTTTACCAAGTACCTACCAAGTACCAAGCCTACAATATCATCATAAAAACCAAAACAAAATTAATATACTTTAACACCTGAATTAAATTTAACAAATTATTTAAATTAAAAGTGGAAAAACATGGTCCAAGACCGGTTCATTGTTATTAACAAATTAATGTATTTGGAATTAAAGTTGAGTTTGATTACAATAACGTTATAAAAAACAAAATACTTAATTTTGAATTACAGTATTAAAAGAAAAAAGAATTGATTTGAAACAAGTGTCACTAATTTGAGTTTCCTTCAACTTGAATTAAGTTACTTGAAAATCAAGCAAGTTAATTTTGTTAAAACTAAAAAAAAAATACTTCAGTCAGTTTTAACTAAACAAATGTATTAACTTAAATTTAATTTTAGCTGTACCTGCAAATCTAGACTATTGGCGCGTATCTTCATATCTCTTATTATATATGTAAAGTAGGCCTACGTTGACTAAGTGTTAATCAAGTACATGATGACTGTAATCGGCAAAGCATCACTCAAGATCCAAGTGATAAGCTGGACATTTCCGTAATATGTGAGGGCTTATTTTTCTTCGTTACCACAAACATGGCAAACTTCCAAACAATCTGTCTTGATCAAGTACTGTTTAAGTTTAATTAGGCCCTATTAGCTTTACGTTATACCATTATTTACGAAATCATTATATGTTATGCAGTCCTTTGTTGAAAATCCCCACTTATCTATGAGAAGAGCTGCTTTGGAGCACGACATCAGCCGATGGAGAAGTTTTTTTAATAACTTTGGGAAGTACTTCGCCCGTATTTTGGAATGGCTGTAGGTTTTGATGGGGGCAACATAGAGACCTCTAGTTTGCGCCATTTGATTTCGTTTTTTATGCCCTTTAAAATGAGGGGTCACATGATGGGGGGTTTGCATTTGAAAATTTTAAGTTGCCCCCTTTACCCCCCCCCCCTTTAGAACAGGAGGGCGAAATGTTTAACCACCTAAAAAAGTAAAAGAAATGTTATAATAGGACCATGTCAAGGTCTCACATTGACAGCTCAGGCCGTTTAAATTATATTCAGGTGTGCCAGGACATAAAATTTACCCTGTATATAAGCCAAATATCACTCGCGGACTAATCAAGATTTCTCAAAAACTACTCAAAGAATAGAAATGAAATTGGTATATAGCTTCCTCTAGGGCCCTAGGTGCTCG
>JAGFPH010009237.1:29432-48466 GCA_018207615.1 Philaenus spumarius
TTCAGATGGCTCTAATATTGTACTCTGGGAAAAGTGTTATAGAAAACATCTTGTAAACTTGTTCAAACTTAATCCATTATAAATGTATTGAAATACAGAACTTCAATATATCAGAAACACAAACCTTAAAATATTTCTTTCAGTTTTAAATCCAAGCACAAACTTTATTCTTTTATTATTGTTTAAAATTTTATATTGTTGGGAACATAATGGTATTTTGAATGCCCAAAATGAAACAAAATTGGAATTCACCAAAATGTAGCACTGTTACTCTATGATCTACCAACATACTAAAAAAAATGTATTCTACCATAAGGTTTTAAAACAATTCACTTTCATGGAATATTTGTAGAAGTTGAAAAATGTAATCTACCTACATTTAATAAATGTTTGTATATTTCGATTCAACACAAAAGCTACTTATACGATTTTTATAAGATAATTACTTATACTTTTTAAGCGCGGCAGGGTAAAGCGGACTGGGACACAACATCAGATTTCAAAATGGGACTCGACAGTGATTTTTACAAAAAAAATGAGCTATTGTTGTGACCCTTATGGTGAGACCTAAGGTCGGGAGCGGCAAATGAGCACCGATCATGGTCCCAAGAACACGTTTTGGGGTGTCATTAAAAATTATATAAAGTTTTCTATTTGTACATGGCGTCCCCGAACTTTCTACCGCCCTTTTCAGGTAGAAACCGTACCTTTTAACAAAAAATGTCAAGACAACCTGTTGACAGAAAAGTATGATATTATTCTGCTTTATTTTTTACACGACCTTACAGCTTGCTTGGTTTCCTCAAAATCGACCGAAACGTAAACTACCACAAATGTACCGTACCCTGTTCCAATTCACGTGGGGGGTTTTACCATGTGGAATTTTTCGCTCCGAGGCCCAACGGCCAAGTTTGTACGCTGCGAGCGAAGCAAAGCAGTTCATAAGAAGAGGCCTTAAGGACGATTTTTCCGCAGAAAATAGGCGCTGGTAGCTGAGTTACACGCAAACACTACTTATATATATTTCGTACACTTCGGCAGCTATTCAGCTCCTTGTGAGTAGAACAATTTCCCAAATAGTTGGTTAAAACCCTAAAACATATAAACTTAATTTTTGAAATTCGCTCAACTCACGTCAGCGGTTCAGCTGCGTGGTCGAATTATTTGTATAACAAATTGTATTTTAATGCCACTAAAATGATTTGAGTGTTTCTCAGATAATCTCTGAAACTAGTAATTTTTATTAAGGGTCGGCTCTAGTAAAACAGAAAGCAACCTGCGACTCCCTATAGCGGCGGTAGGTTACGCGGACATTGCTCATCCTAAATTCATTTAAAACCCGCAATTATTCAAACTAGTGGACCCGGCAATGCTTCGCTATTGCTATTGCTTGATTTACCTAACCTAAAATTATATTTAGTTTTTGATCCAAATCAGCTGTTGATCAAAATCAGCTGTTTTAAGCTTTTCATACGAACAGCTGTTTTTTGTGCCCCTGATAAAATCAAAAGAAATCTTTCTTCTTCTTCCTTAAGATTGACCTTCCATAAGATTAACATTGAAACTTTGAGGGCTACTGGGGCGTATCCCTGAGGACCGATGTAAATTATAATGGGATTCTGCTCATCTTCAGGACACTACCTTTCTAACGGTATGCGCGAATTTCTCCTACGATGCACACAAGCTGAGAAAAAAGGACGACAAGTTTTGTGCTTGCCTATTAATATATAGATAGCGTATTTTTTTTTTTTTAAATACAAACTCTTGGTGACAAAATTCTTCATCAAATGGCTTGGTAATTTTTCGCTATAATTAATAGTTACAACGTAAAAAATATTTAAAATCACCCTATAGTGGCGGTAAGTTACACGGACATTACTCAGCCTAAATCCATTTAAAACCAGCAATTGTTCAAATAGCGTTTAAAAAAAAATACCAAACTCTTGGGGACGAAATTCTTCATGCGAATAGCTTGGTAGTTTTTCGCTATAATTAAAATAGTGACAACATAAAAAAATATTAAAAATCAATGTTTTAAATTGTTAATAAATGTTAAACAAAATGTTTTCTTAGTTTTGGAAAAGCCATTTGCATGCATATTGGCCATAGCTTAAAAATGACATATCGTTCATAATTATCCGACAAAAAATTAAGGAAAATTTTGGATTTTAATTTAACATTGGTATTATGGAGTGTCAGCCAACATGGCCGACAGCTAGAGCCGACCCTTAAGGGTCTGCTCCAGTAAACGAGAAAGCAACCGGAAACGAAAGCGCTTCTCACTATATCCCTATCTAAACAGTGCAATTTCTTGCAGCTGAATGCTTTGACATTGCCTCATTTCAAGCCATTTTAAAAGTCTATCTTTTGTAATTGAGTGTTGAAAAAAAAAACTGAATATTCTTTATAAAATTTCGGATCCGGCTTGCAAATTATTTTTCATTATTAATTTTTTATTGTGTTAGGAAAAAAAATTCAAACTTTGTACTTACAAAATGACAATTACATAACAAATCAAAAGCATAAAAAAAAAACTAAATTGTAAAACGGATGCGTATTGTGACTGTGCTTAAAATGAGACCTTGCAAACAATTTTACCAATTAACGAAACAAATGGTTTGAAATTTAACATTGCTCTTATGGGATAAAAATCCAAGATGGCCGCTACTACAGCAGACCCTTAAGTTTCTACTTTACATGGTATGAATGTCATTTTAAACATTTTCCAGGTAAAATTTTCACAAAACAGTTGGGTTTTAAAAAACGCTTATGTCTAAGTAATAAATTGCTGAGGCCCTTTAAAAATATTTAAATACTGTATCATTTAGAAAATTGTTGATTTAGCATAAACATACTCTGAAAGATCCAAACTATTAAAAACTCATTAAAGTTTAATCAGAACATCCCAGATTCCCTTCACATGGAAGGAACACTAGAGGGACTTGATTAACGTAAACTTTACTTCAATGTAGTTCTGAAATTGAATCATTGAACGTGTGTGGAGAAGTGCTGCGTGTTTTATGAAGACAATAAAACTGGGAATTTAAATACAACCCGCTGTGCTTTCACCTCGATCAAACACAAGTTATATTTTACGACGGCAAAAACGTTTCTACAAAACGCATTACTGTTTCAATTTGCTGCAGTTGTAGAGCTTTCGCAGTGAAAGTACATTATCTAAAATACTAGCTGCAGATCTCGACTTTCAGCATGAGAAAAAATAATCGACTTTCTTAAATAATCGGCTAAGTCTTAAATTAAAAAAAAAATGGTATATACAGGGTCGTTAAAAATCTGGAAATACTTGGATTTTATGGCTTCTAAAACAAAGGTAGAAATTTTGTTAACTTCTCCTTTTAAAGCCTATTTTCAATATGGCGCCCAACTTTTAATGACATGTTTTTAGAGACCGATTTTATATTATGTTTTCAGACAGGTCAGTTTAACTCTTCAACCCTTAAGGGTCTGCTGTAGTGGCGGTCATCTTGGCATTTCATCTCGTGAGAGCAATGTTAAATTTAAAAAAAAAATATTATTTTATATCATAAAATTTTGTTTGTTAAGTCTCATTTTAACCACAATCACAATACGTATCCGTTTTGCGTTTAACATTTGGTAAATACCGTTAATTTGTTATGAAATTTACATTTTTTATGTGCCAATTTTGAAGTGTTTTCCTTGCACAATAAAAAATGAATAATTAAAAGTAAATCGCAAGCCGGATCCGCAATTGTATAAAGAATGTTTTGTTTTCTCTCGCCATGAAATTACAAAAGATAGATTTGTAAAATGGTTTTAAATGAGGCAATGTCAAAGCATCCAGCTACAAGAAACTCCATTGTTAGGCCGCTATATTGTGAAGCTATGAAGTCGCCGATTGCTGTCTCCTTTGCTGGAGCAGACCATTAACTCGTACATTTCTATTTCTAACTGTTCTATGACGAACTCTGTACATGAATTGGGTTCTTCCTTAAATACTGTAGTAAAACGTTGATAAGTCTGCATTAGGCAAATATATGTAATCATTTTGTAAACAAAATAAGAGCTGCTTGAAAATCTGAAATTGTGGTGGGTCTACCTGAAAATATAATGTTATCCAAAGCGCCGCACAGATGGGAATAAGTCATTTTAAGAGCGCAAACCCTCTACAATGTAAAGGAACATACTTGTTTAATCAATATTGAAAAACATGATTATATGTTTCATTAAAAAAGTTTGTTATGATACGAATGAACACATTTCACTTGAAGTATTTAGTGGTGAAGGAAAGGTAAGCAAGGATTATGGTGTTCAAGCAATAGAATATTGAATGAATTATAGCATAAACAATCTAAATAATGTTTTCAAGGAAACGTTCAATTTAAATATAAATTTGTGTGTGAAAAACATTTTTTTTTTAAAGATTTCCACAGTCAAAAGGAAAACTATATATTTTTATAATAGCTAAAAATAAAATAACAAATTCATTCATCTATCTGCACTGTCGTCACACAGCATCAAAAGTACTTTCATTTCTTCGTACAATGCTGAAGATGTTTTGCAATGTGCAGATGGTGCAGGATTTCGATAAATCAAAATGGCTGGTATGAAAGGATTGGATGAAAAAATAAGTGAATGCTACAGATCAATGATACTAACTACCCAGGAAGTTTTCCCCAATTTGTTTTTAATTGTTTGAAAAGAAAAATTCTAGAACTAATGCTTTATTTTGGCAATGCCTTCTTCATTTAGAACTCCTAACTGGCCACATAAATAAACTACTAGAAGATCGCAGTCATTGTTTTTTTAGAAAGTTATTTTCCATTTTTCTAAACCTCGTATTCTCAATTCTAAAAAAAGCGGTTCCACGTGCAAATAATTAAACAGGTGCAAACTGTTGCAAATAAAACTATTACAAAACATTCAAACACTTTTACCCAACATCTGTGGCGTATCCAGGCGAACCTTGTAATTTTCACCCATACAAAGTTTCATATTGTTGGAAATTATTTGATTAGTGAGCAATACATATTTGAAAAATCTTTAAATACATTAATTAATACAGTTATTGTTTTTACTTACTAGTAGAAGGTCGATACATTGCTACTGAAGCCTAAATAGTTATATATCAAACTCTTCTGTTCCCCCAACACAACGTCAGAGAAGTAACTGATGTACTAGACAAATAAACGGTTCCAACTCATAACTGTTATGTATTTATCACATTGTTTGCATTGCCAAAACCAAAAGTCGAAGACTAAGTTTCTCATACGCACACCTTCCGTCAAAAACTGGACGCGGACTAACTGGTGGCAATGATAAATAATAAACTGTAAACAAATCTGGACTTAGGGTGGTTGTGACAGATTGTAACATGAAAGAGAGTCGACCAAAACTGAGTTATCAAAACAACATCGATATATATAGAGGGTTTTTTTTTGTCGTTTGTGTCCTGAAGTGAAGTGTCTGTATGATGTATAGAGGTTACAAAAAACTTCGTTATATAGAGGTACCAAGCCAAGAACTAAAAATTCGAAATATCGAGTTCTTCCTGACCAGTCGTTACATATGTAGACGGTAAAAATAACATGGGATCGTTAGAAAGGTTTAAAGTAATGGAAAAACTTCGATTTATTAAGGCATTCGATTAAGTTATATCCACTCTCGATATATTATCGAGGTTCCACTATAAAACGAATGCTTCGATTATTGAGCGTTCTATAAACAAATACAAGAATACTCGGATTTATTTTCAACTGAACTATTGTAGTTGGTTCGCAAAACTTGTAAGAATTAAAATATTTACGATTTAACGCTCAGAAGACGTCAGAAAAACCTGCCCTTAGTTTTGTTCCGCGAACAGAGTCAACTCAAAATAAACTGTAATCCCCCCCTAACTAAATACTTTTGTAATTACACTAAAGCTAAGGCTTAAACTTCCCTTATTACACGGCTCGGAGTGAAGTAGTTACCGCGGGGATGTCTTGTTCGAGATTAGGTTCGCTTAAGACGAATTTTATAAGGGAGAAAATAAAAATACATTCAACAATAAATGTTGTAACGATTCTAATAGACCATATACTTCAGAATGTGTGTAAGCGGTGATCAAGGTCCTTACGCATGCGAAGTAGGATCATAGTTTTTGCGTGAATGGCAGGAATACTTTTTATATAATACAGAGATAATTTAACTGACGTTGTGTACGCCATACTGACCAAGCGAAAACGTCCAGACAGGATATTTGCCTATAAAATGTGAGCTCAGGATCAGGTTTAGGATCGGACGAGAATCTCTGAGCGTGTCACTGATTCTGTTGGTAGGCTGAAGACGATCTAGAGGGCAACGGCGAGGTATCACGAATGAGGGACTCTTTGACCCCTCAAGAGTTAGCTCAAGCTAACTTACGGCCTAATTGTTTTCAGATTGGATTTGTAATTTAATTATGGTCGGATGAGTTTAATTCAGTTCTTTGAGTAAATGTTAAGTTGTATGATCTGTACATTTACTGTGTTGAAAATCCCTAACGGAGGCCTAAGTAGTTTCTTCTGAAGAACGAAGTAAAAAAAAAATACATATCAACGACAAATCTAATCTCAAAACATACACACTACATTAGTTCTACAGCACATCCTATTACTTTAAATGAGCAATTCTTGTATCTATCTTTGTGTCTTTGTATCTGTCGCGGATCTCGAAAACGGCTCTAACGAATTCAAAGAAATTTTATATTTGGGTGTAGTTTTGATTTTTAAGTACACCCATATAGTTGTATTTCGTGTAAAAACGCAATTTTTTGAGAAAATCTAATTTAAAAGTTGAAAAATTTTAACATAGGGTCTTATGGGTTGCCATGTTCGTTACAAAATAACAACGAAATAGTAAATAAAGCGATCAAAACAGCTGTTTATAAACAAGCCAATTTATACTGTTTTAGCACGTTGGAAATAGAGAGTGGAATAGAACTGAGATTGAGTATTATCCAAAATCAGCTGTTCATTGGATAATTTTAAATTACTGTTAAAAACAAGCTAATATATACTGTTTTAACACGTCGGAATTAGAATAAATTGGGCCTGATTTAACAATTTATTTTGTCAAAAAAAGGTAAACTTGGCAAAGATGGATAAATTATAATAATCAATTTTGTAATATAGTCGTGGCTCATTTCTGAAACGTAGTATTGAGGTTATGTTAATCCTGCAATCATTTTTACTATATTCAGGCCTGGTTTCAAAACTTGAGTTAACAGAAGATAGTAGAACTAGGACTAAAATCGTAATGAAAGCCTCTCACGTTTCTAAAGCATGTATTTGAGTTTATAATTAATCTTGTAATTACTGTTAGTATATTTAAGCCAGGTTTCATAATTTTAAAAAACCTATGTTCAAACAAGCCAAAGATTAACGAGATTCTTTAGCGAATTTTCCAACTGCAAGCGAAGCGAAGCAGCCATCTGAGGCCGAAGACCGAGGCGGGGTTGGGACGCGAGGCGTCCAGGGGCAGAGCCCCTAGTTAAACTTAATATTAAAAGTTTTATTTTTTCTCTAGTTACTATAAATCAACCACGACACCTAGACACCTTCCTATAGTGCCTTTATTTAAGAGACAATTTTACAACCTCATAAGTTTTCTTATTCGCCTGGCAAAATTAACAGTAAGCTATTGTGACGTGCTCAGGATCAGGGTTAAGATTCGGTGTGAATCTCTGAGCGTGTCACTGAATCTGTGGGCATGCCGATCTTGAAGGCAAAGGCGAGGAACCGGCACAACTTTGGGCACAACTGGAGAATTAACAACTTTTCGAGGGGACTCACACTAAATAACTGCATAATTGCTTTGGAATTTAATTATTACAAATTATTAGCCAGCTGAGTAAACTGTGCGTGACTACCGGCTTAGCGGCGGTCTTTATGACAGATGTAGTCCCGTATCAAAACCAAAATGGGTTATTTTGGAACGCCTTGTAACCCAATTAGTGTCTAGTTTTTAACCTTATATTTAATTATTATAATATATAGAAATATGGTTAGTCCAAGCTAGTTAACCGTGTGTGGTCGTATGTGGTAGAACCTGGTAACCTTAAGGGTCTGCTGTAGTGGTGGACATCTTTGATTATAATCCCGTAAGAGCAATATTAAATTTAAAACCATTTATTTCGTGTATTTTGTATCATAAATTTGTTTTCATGGTCTTATTTTAAACACAGTCGCAATGCGCATCCGTTTTGCGTTTCGCATTTTTTTAAATGTCGTTCATTTGTCACGTAATTGACATTTTTAAGAAGTTTGAACATTTTTCTTTACACAATAAAAAAAAGTGTATAATTAAAAGTCAATCACAATTAGGATCCGCAAATTTTTAAAGAATGTTAATTTTTATCAGCACTCAATTACAAAAGGTGGATTTATAAAATGGTTTTAGATGAGGCAATGTCCAAGCGCTCAGCTGCAAGAAATTTCTCTGTTTAGATACGGTTATAATAATAATAATAGGGTGAAGATCCGCTCGCTTTCTGTTTTACTGGAGCAGACCCTTAAGACAAAATATACAAGAAAATCCTTGATGTCTCCTTTAAGTGCCATTCTTATTATATCTGGACAAAAGCCCTGAACCTAACAACATTTTTTCCCCATCTGGGTTTAAAAGAAGTATGAAACTGTAATCTATTCGCCTATTTATAATGCTCTGCCTCAGAAACCACTCATAAATATATTGTTCAGATTTCGTATGAACAAATAATGATTTTATGGAAAACAAGATCGACAGCTAGATAAAATGCCAGTCGCGCTTCCAGAGTTTCTACATTACAGTAGATTAAATCGCGCATATTTAAATTCGAATCAGATAACGTAATGAGTTAATTAAAATTAGATTCGATTATAAAGGTAATTAGTTTGTTAATCTGTTCCCTGGACTAGTGAAATATTTAGTTTGGATTGTATTAGCTGATTAGTGCTTTGTGGTAATTCAGTTATGACTGACGGTTGGACAATTGGTATTACGAGTTTAACAATGGAAAAGAAATAGAAGTGTTTTGTGATTTACAACTTTAAAAAAACAGTGGAAATATGGTCCTATTAACTTATAAAGAGTGTTGGGGACCTTCTATCAATACTTTTATGCGTTGGTTATGAGCCAAATACGATGATTTTTCAAAAGTATCCAATTTGTTTCCATCGTTTTTAAACTTTAATTTCAAGATTCATTTATAAAGTTGTGATTTTGCATTAAGTTTTATAAAAAAAAAAGGCAAGAAGTAATACATTTTCAAAACACCTAAATCAAAATGGCTGACGTTTTAAATTATTCATGATAAATATCTTGAAAACTCAAAGAAAATTTATTAAATATTTTGTTTAAAAAATATATATATATATTTCGTTCCATGTAAATTTTTGGTCAAGTTAAGGTTTTGAAGATATTCAACATAAAACAATCAAAACGTATGCCTAATTTCTGGGGATTTGGCAAAACATTATATTTTTTTGAAGCCTGGCCTTTATGTGAATTAATTAAAATATGCTTTATTTATAAAAAAAACCTAAAGATTTAACAAAAATTATATTTAAGCAGGTACCCAAATAAACGTTTGAAGTTTTTAGGTTCTAATTGACTCGTATTAAGGGAGAAAAGGTCGTAAGACAGTCTATCTGGTTGGTACACTTCCCTTTTACAACTGTATAAGTAAATGCTACAAATATAACAAATGCTTAACTTGCTTGAATCTACACGAGTAAACTGTACTTGAAACAAATCTAAATAATTGCAAAGGTAACCCAATAAACAAATTATGCACATATTTTAAATGTAAACCTGTATTAATACAGTTCTATGATGTAAACCCATACAACACAAAAAACTAACTGAATATTAATCAGCAATTCTATAATTGAATTCCAACTGTACATATCCATGCCTGCCCGAGATATCCTGTAAGCCGCACCCAATCTCCTCAACATTTAAACAAACAGTACCAGAAACTGGCACATACTTTCACACAAACATATTTAAATTATTAAACAGATTTATTGTGACTTCATAATTGTATTAAAGTAGGAGAGGGGATACATTAAAGTAGGAGAGTAACTAATAAATATTATTATTATTAGCTAAAATAGGGTTTTTAGAAAGATGCGTTTTTTTACATATGATAGGGTACATTATGGGCTACAAATAAGTCAATTTTTATAAAAATCGTTGGAGCCGTTTTTTTTTTCACAAAATTAATAATAGTTTTTGGATTTTTTTGGGGCAAAAATGGGATTGTTTTTAAAAAATGTTCAAAACCTTTTTTCGTGCATCTATACAGACCTAATTGACCTGTTTGGTGAAAATTTGTTCGAAATCAATCGCATAGTTTTCTCTCTAGCTTTCTATACATACAGACAGACATACAGAAAGACATTTTGTAAAAATACTTTTTTGGACTCAGGGGGTCCCAAAACGGATATTTCTACAAAAATCTCAACATCGATTTTTTTTGCAATCACTATACTTTCTCTGTAATATATAGTATAGTGAGAAAGTAACAACTCGAATACTTACCCTTTGTTAACTCAGACAAATTAAACCAACTTATTCTCACTACTATAAAAATTAGATAAAAAGCCACAAAAGTGAAAACGTTTTTAATTTCGTCTGGATTGCACAGTGGCAACTTAAATTTTTATTTTTTAACCACGGTTTATAATTCAGATAAAACAATTCCATTCGACGTTTAAAACCCCATCTAATTACATTAATATTAACATTATCTCTAAAATATGTCCTATCTTTTAATTAAAAACAAAGATTTATTTAAGTAGGGTGGCGAATGGAAGCCTCAGCTGATTGAGTGTTCTTTTACAACATACCAAATCTTATCGCATTTATCAATTCGAACAGCTGACTCCCCCACTCTCCCTCCAACAGATAACGCCACAGAATGTTTCTCAGCTAGCAGTTGACTTTCCTTAAACCAACACAAGTTTGTATTGATAATTTTCCTAGCTAAAGGGGCCCCACAGACGATCAATTTGGTCGCCAACCTTGTCGTCATGTTGACGACAATGTTGAACGTCTGCTGGCAAAGCAGTTGGTTGTATTCCATGTTGTCAACAATGTTGAGGTAAGTTCAAATAAGTTTGATATTTGGTGAGTGGAGCCAAATATAACATCAATATAATGATGATAGCAACTTGGTTGTCAACATCTCGTGTCGGTTGTTGCATCGCCTGTGACCCTATTAGATGTAAGGCAGCCGTTTTGGAAACATTCAAAAACTCCTTACTTGTACGTTATGTGCAATCTCGTGTACATAAATTTATTTATTTATTTATAAATTTATCGTGCCTTAATGTTGTAGTTAGCTTAGTATCTTGCTTCGTTTCAAAGTAATGGACAATCAAAGTTCTGGAAAATTATATTGTTATCATAGCATCAAAGAAGGTTATTAATTTGTTAATATTATTAGTACGTAGGTGAATGTTATTTTCCAGAACTTTGATTGCCCATTACTTTGAAACGAAGCAAGATATTAAGCTCTAGTTGGTGCCATTGTGTTTCTCTTTTAATAAGATTTTCAATGGTGTTACATTACCTACCTTTACATTTGAAATTTTTAACCCACTTGCCCCCAAAATCATAAAGGGTCAGATATGTCAAAAAAAAATTGTGCTGTTGTGCAACACAAGATGTATATAGAGTAACAAGTTTTGTTAACTTATTTTCAGTAGCAAAAATAATGAAGGGGGTTAAGGGACTTTATGAACATTCTGTATATATATACATATATGACGCCACGAACTTTCACCGCTGACATCTCACCCAGTGAATACTATCAGAACTAACCCCTTAAGGGAGTCTGAAAGTACTTTGCCAAATTGGGAACATTATTTACACAGAGACTGGAGCAGTTGCGATGCGGGTGAGAGGGAAATGCGACTAATTAAGGGATGCTTAAGGACTTTTGTAAGACGGTTATGTATCAGATTATTGCCACGGGGGGGGGGGGGGGGGAGTGCTCTTGATGCGCTTACTTTGTGCCCAATAATCTTTTGACAAAGCATCACATGCAGGGTGGTTTTTTTTTTAAAAACTTACCACTTCTATCATTTAAAAGACGGAAAGAGGTATCAAAATCTAAACTTGGGACAGTTATTCGCCGTCGAGAGAATCCTTAGAAAACCTTAATAATATGGCGGAAAACGTAATTTTGAGCGCACAGCTGATTGATTATGTACGTAGGCATAAATAGGAAACAGATCGATTTTATTCACTTTCGAGTTTTTGGATCAGGGCTCTCTGATCTGAGATGGTTTTTTTTTAATTTTCTGTAACGGTAAGGGTTAATATTTACCCGATATTCCTTCATCAATTTATAAGTATCTGTGAGCGAAGCCGAGGTAAAAAACTATTACGTTGAAAATAGGTAGAAATTTAATCAAATGACTTAAACTTAAATATCTACTCTATTTTTGGATAATCATTACTTTGAGAAAGTTAAACGTTTTACGCTATTATTATTGAACTTTGAATGATTATCTGAAAATTGTTTTGTTGTCAGTATATACAGGTGGACTAAAAGTCTGGAGACACTCGTAAGTAACTTTTGATTGAGTAATTGGAAAAACAAACTCAGGAAATGTATACTAGGCATAAAGATGTACATTTTTAAGCACAAGACAATGTTGTTACCCTTTCCAAAGTGGGAAATTTTGGAACAGCTCAAAAATGTGAAATGCAAACCTCTCCCTTGTGGCCCCTCATTTAAAAGGGATTGGTACAAGAATGTAAATGACGAAAAGTAGAGGTTTCTATCTGATTCCTATCTAAATTTATTTACGGTTAAAGACGAGAATGATTCAAGTCCTTCTAAATTTTTAGTGAGTGATTGGTGAAGAGCCAAATCCAAGGAATGTTTATTAGGTATTAGGATAATGCCAAATCTTTCGTGCACAAAGAAAGGATTTTGAAAAATATAGAGTTTAAAGGTTGAAAATGGTCAAAGTACAGGCGTTCACTCAAAGCAATGCAACAGATGAAACAGCTGATTTTAATAAAAAAGCTCAGTGACGCAATTGTAGGTGTGGCCTATTCAGAACCAATACACGATTGTTCAAAGCATTTGCGTTCATTACCATCGCAACCAACTTAGACAATTTAGAATCAGTTAATTATCTTTTACAACCAACGGTTTTTATGTGAACAAAATGAAAACTATACACTTACAAAATAAACGGTATCAGTTAACTGACACAAACTTTCTCCCGACTTACTGTAGTCAAAATAATATTGTTTTTAATCATTTTATTTATTACTTTTTAGAACAAAACAAAAAAATAATATTCTACCTACGTCAATCGTATAAAAAAATTATTGTCCAAGGCGGGATTCGATCGCGCGACCTTTGAATTACTGGCCGTGATCGCTACCATGGTGCTACCCCGTGCGGCCACCGCCGCGATGCTAGATTGACAACATAAACTTGTTTATTTTTAAACATTTCCCCATAATTATAAAACGCCGAAGTTTTGATAAAAGCGGGTGGTGTCATTTTGTTTGGCATCTTAAGCACTATAAATACTGAAAATTTGATTAAAATCGTTAGAGCCGTTTTTGAGAAATTTGCATTTTTGTCGTTTTTATGGGTTTTTAGTGGTAAATTACCCTTAAAAATTAAAAATTCCAAAAAATGAAAAAACGCCTGGAGATATTAGGGTTTAGTACCTACATACCAAATTTCATGAAAATCGGACCAATAGTGTCCTCTCTGGTCGTGTATACATACTGACACACTGACAGACAGACACCACGTTAAAAACACTTTTTTGGGTTCAGGGAGCACCAAAACAAAAAATTCCACTAACAATATTTTTGGGTTCAGGGAGCACCAACACAGATAATTGCACTAAACAATTTTTTGGGGTTCTGGGAGCACCAAAACAGATAATTCAACTGAAAATTCAAATTCGAACATTTTTACGAAAACAATACTTTCTCCATATACTACGTATAGGGTGGAGAAAGTAAAAAACAACAAAATATGCTTACTGTATTATAAATCAATCAGCTGTTTTTTACATATTACAAATAAAACAGCTGATTTGGATCGTGAGTTTAACACAATTTTAGGTTAGGCATATACTAAAACAACACACGTTTTTTAAAAGCGTTTAAATTTATTACCAAAGCAACCAAATTGGCAAATTTAGAATCAGGTGTTCTTCACGACCAACAGCTTTTTTTATGTTAAGTAATAGCAAACACAAACATAGAAAAAGGCTTACTATATCCTAATACAAACACTTATCACTATTAAAATTATCCCAACTTTATTTTTTACTAGACCTATTTGGAAATACTACCTCAGTGTAACACATTTGGGTCATATTTTATAATTTGAAAATGGCCTCTTTTCTATATAAAAATAAAAAATCCTCTGTCCTTAGCAATCGTCATATCTGTGAAAATATCATAGTAATAATAATGTGTTTTCATTTGCTTCGCCGCGATTCACCACGAGGGTCGGTGAGCGAAGCGAGCTTGGGTCGGAGCCCTCTAGAACTATTATACAAAAATTCATATTTACCAGATCTTCTATAAGACTCCAGAAGCGAAAACGTATTTCAGACTTACCTGAAAAATAGAAACAATTATTAGCTCGTGGTATTGTGATTCAATTTAGACAACATGTTTAAAGGATAAGTTAACAAAAGGCTATGCAGTTAAAGAGTCACTATGGTAACTATATATTAATTAAACTGAGAGATAGTTTGATCATTGCAGCTCGTATATCACTGAAGATGGCGACATTGTCATTGAAACGCGTTTGAGTTAATAAACGTAATAATTTCGACGATTGAAAGTGATGACCGAAGGTACTTGGTAGAATTCCATATTCAATTAAAAAAACAAACACAATTTTCTCGTAATTTCTACAAGTTTTTATTTTTGAATCTTGCCGACCAAGTTTTCGCCCGTGACGTTATTGACATCATGCCTCGTCAATGCCGTCACGGGCGAAACCTTGGTTGGCAAGATTCATAAATAAAAACTTGTAGAAATTACAAAAAAATTGTGTTTGTTTTTTGATTTAATAATTTAGACATAATATATCATATGTGTTTGCCTCCTGGATTGCTTATTCAATGAATATAATAAAAAATGTTTATTACTTTAGATTTTTCTTACAGTTTACCTTTTTTATTATATTTATTAAACATATTAGTTGTAATATTATGCGATCAATTTTTATTCTTTCAAGTAAACTATCGCACAAGTCAAGTTCTATATTTATTTAAAACTGCTGTATGTTCTTGTGTATACAAACAACTGACATACGCAGAAGTGCATGGAGGGTTACAATAATATTTAGTTTTGTGAAAAGCAATCATAATAAAAACACTGGCTAACGTATGAAACAAATATTTTACTGTCGGCAAGGTTCATACGCGCAATAATCTACGGAAGCAGTAAGAGTTAAAATATGGTTTATTGCGTCGTTAACCTGAGCAGTAGACCGATATGTTACAATGAAAAACAGCGACAATTTGAATACAGATAATACAACTGTCTAGCGTGTCGGACTAACGTTAAAGGAGCATTCCGAAGGTGTTTTAGTTTAACATATTTTAAAACAAGGTTGTAATGTGAGTACTTCTTAGTCTTAAATCCACTTTGAAATACTTCAATCGAGAATACCGTTTAAAGTCCGAAAGCCATTTACCTATAATGTTGACATTATCGCAGATATTTCATAAACCACTAAACAAAGATCCAACATTATTTTTACTTTCTCACTATACTATAGTATAAAGAAAGTATAGTGATCGCAAAAAAATCGATGTTGAGATTTTTGTGGAAATATCCGTTTTGGGACCCCCTGTATCCAATAAAGCACGTGATTTTTTTTACAAAATGTATGTTTGTCTATATGTCTGTATCTATACAAAGTTAGAGAGAAAACTCGATTGATTTCGAACAAATTTACACCAAAAATGTCAATTAGGTCTGTATAGATGCACAAAAAAGATTTTGACAAATTTTGAAAAACCACCCCCTTTTTAGCCAAAAAAACCCTGATATCTTTTTTTTTATAAAAAGCGGCTCTAACGATTTTGATAAAATTTGGCTTACCTGTAACACCACCCTACCATGGACCCTACCATATGCAAAAAACCGCATCTTTCAAAACATTCTTGTTTAGCTAATAATAATAACTGATTTTTGGGGGGTTTTTTGGCTAAAAAGGGTGTTGTTTTTCAAAATTTGTCAACAAATTTTTCGTGCCTATAGGACATGTTTGGTGCAAATTTGGTCGAAATCGATCGATTAGGTTTCTCTTTAGCCAATAATAATAATATTTATTACTTACTCTCCTACTTTAATACAATTATGAAGTCACAGTTGGGGTTACATACGGAGGTAACCCATACGAAGCACGCAATGCATTGTGTATTGAAAATACTCAAAATACGGTGGTTGGCGTTACGCAATGCATTTTGTATTGAAAATACTCCCGATACGGGTTGGCGTGCAATGCACTGTTCGTCGGCCACTTCTCATAGTGTTCAGTGTCAAGCTCACATGTGCGTCCTTAGCAGTGAACGTGTTAATAATTTAAACATGTTTGTGAGAAAGTATGTGCCAGTTTCTGGTACCGTTTATTTTATTTGAAATGGGACATTTTGCTTGTTCTTACACAGATTTATTTAATTACACACAAAAATAATTCGATCACTCATCTAAACCGCTGACGTGAGTTAAGCGAATTTAAAAAAAATGAAAGTTCATATGTTTTAGGATTTCATGGGTCTGTTCACGAAAGCGTTCAATAACTGTTTGCGTGAACGAAATATATTAGAGTAGAATTTGTTTGCCCCTCAGCATCCAACTGCTCACGCACTGATTTGCGGGGATGGGCTGCGCTTTGCGAGTTTGCGCCTCGACCTTTTGCCCTCGGATTATGGACTGCTTCGATTCGCTCGCATCGGGAAAACTCACTTTTTATGGTAATTTTAGGGTACTTCTGTGGTATTTTACATTTTGTTCGATTTTGGGGAGCTATAAGGTCGTGTAAAAAACAAAATGTGCACAAAAATCGCCTATATTTATTTACTTAGATAAACTCCAAACAAGTTTTATTCTGGTCGTCTGGAGCGACTTGGAAAACCAACGTGTGTAACAAATTTGGACCAAATCGGTCATGAAATCTTTCCGTTATAGTCCGAACACACATATATGTATTACATAATATTAATATTTATTTCTTCACGATCAAGATACAATATAATAATAATAATAATATATAATAGAATACAATAAAAAGTCGCTTAGTGACTTTGCACTTCGATCTTGTGGCTTCGGATTCGTTTAATGCCTTGCTTCGCACGCAGTGGTTTGCATCCCGTCTTTTGGCCTCGTAAAAGAAGCTGACCAACAATCATATCCCACTGGCAGATTTAAACCAAGTTCTTTTAAGTTATTTTGAATCTAGATCGATTTTGGGGAATCTATAAGGACGTGTATAAAAATAAAATGTGTACAATAATCTCCTATATTTATATGTTTACATAAAACCCCCAAAAAACTTCATTTAATACAAAAATCACAATAACCAATTACATCCTGTAAAAAAAAACGAGCTTCTAGTTGTTGGATTTGTACGGCTAACGCAGTCGTCCGAGCCACGTTGAAAACCAACGAGTGTACCAAATTTTGCCAAAATCAGACATAAAATGCGGCCGTTAGAGTGCGAACACATATAGGCTAAAGTTTTTTATGAAATCCAAAAACGTGTTCTGGAGACTATGATCGGTGCTCATTTACCACTCCCGACCTTAGGTCTAACGCCAAGAGTCACTGCAATAGCTCATCTTGCCTATTTAAATTTGCTAATAACGCCAAGCTACTCCACTTATGAAAATTAAGATATAAAATTATATAGTGATATTTCCTTTAATACAAAAAATTAATAGTTTTAGTTGCAATAGGAACAGCAGATAATTCTACAATGAGGAAAAATGTGTGACTTATTCCAAGAAAATTTACACTGGTACAAATTTGATTTCAATACTGCACTTTCAAGCAATTTATAAATTAAAACTAATTACTGTGAAATCCAAATAACCACTTAACAAATGAAAGTGGATCCCGTGACGTTGTTGTTCCAGTAGATTGCGCTAATCCGCCAGCAGCATGGGTTATTAATTAGAGACCATGGTTGACAGCATTTAAATACGGTCTGCAAGTTTAATTCCAATAAATCAAGCTCTGTGCAACCAAGCAGGACTTGTATGTGATGATTGACTTGGAACGAGAGTTTTTAAGAGTGAGGTAGATAGTTGCAATGGCAGTGAGAGTATTCTGAATATTCAAAACAAAAATCTGTTTTTAAAAGATCAATTCTTTTAAGTTTTTTATGCTGATTTGCACAGGATGATTTGCTGAAAAAGTGCTAAGAACTTGTTCAAATGCATTCACAGATGATGAATTGAAATCCAGGTAAAATCGAAATATGAGTTTCAAGTGATGATTAAGAAGTTTTGATAAATTACAGAAACTTAATTGGCACAATCAAATGAATCGAGAACACCTGATTTTAAGCTGCGCCGAGCCAATAAAAGCGCTGGCTTAACTAGACCAATAGGTCCACCACTGACACTCACCCAATTTAAACAGGATGGGAAGATCTAAATCTAGCACATCCACTGCCCCCACAAAGATAATCCACAACATGTGCAACACCCAGAAAAGGAAGTGCCCGAGTGGGCCTGGAGAACATACACCCGTGGTACCGTTTTTGGCTACTTTGTGGACAGCTTGCCCTAGAATGGTCGCAGGAATGTTACCTTATTTGACGTCTTGGGCCCAGTAGAGTTCCTACAGTTTCTGCTTCCTTTCTAGTTACGCTGGGGACTTGGCGTTGCCCGGTTTTCAATACCGAAAGTGATTTGTGTGCATATTAATTACACATCACATACAATCTTTTGTCGAAAAATACATGATGATGGTGACTGCCATTTATAAATTTAAACATTTTTGAAACCATTTACAATTTTTGACAGCAATTTTTT
>JAGFPH010009238.1:0-26891 GCA_018207615.1 Philaenus spumarius
TGAAGTAGAAGGTTTAGCCAGTGAAAATTATTTTGCAATTTATTCGTGTTCGACTCTAAATACTGTGTGGTGCAACAAAGAAACAAATTGAATAAGATAATGTAGTTGGTAAAGGACTACAACGCAGTAAATGCGACGCAACGCCAATCGGGCTCCTTATCTCGGCTCCCCTCCACAACTCAGTCACAGACACAGCGGCCACACTGACGTAGCGCAGGAAAGAGCAAGACAGCAGGTAGCACTTTCTCTCTCTCCCTCCCTCTCCATAAAATTATAAGCATTTTTGAAGATATATACAGAATAAACGTATAAAAACATGGTTAAAATACAAAAATTTAGACGATTTTTAACAAATTTGAAGTTTGCGGCCATTCTGTGAGTTTACCGTTAGAGATATGGAAATACATCAAGAAAATCATTTTGTAGAACATCGAATTTGCTACTAGCAAAATATTATTAGTTTTTAAATTCGACTTATGGTTAAGCCACAAATTGGTTTTGGAAAAAAGCTTACACTGAGAGAAACGGCGTGGCCGCCATTTTTATTTTATTTAAGGGGTTAAAATTGAAAAATGGAAAAAACCATATATATACATCGCTCGGCCGAGGACTAAGGAATATTCATGCAAAAAATCATGAAAATCGGTCAAGGCGTTTGGCCGTAATCGTGAGACAGACAAACACACAGACGAAAAGCCGAACGGTCAAGCTATAACGGAGACCTCCTTAGCTGAGTCAATTAATCTTATCGCTCCCTCATTGTCTGATATGTACCGACTGAACTACTTGTCCTAAGGTCCAATATGTATTTGAGCTTCAACATAAATGATAACATCTTGTTTTATGTTAGTTTGCCAGGGATAACTTCTTTAGAAACCCTAATAATAGTTAGTAGTTTTATTTTGTTAGTAGATTGACTCAGCTCGACATGATAATGTTTAATGGAATCCTTTTAATTAATTGTTTAATTTAATTATCATAATATTAAGTGACTCGTGGCCACCCACAGTCACGAAAATTAACTAAATTTTAGTACAGGCCGCTAAAGTTGTCTTTTTTCAGAATAATTGTATTTTGAAAAGGTATTGAAAGAATTATTTTACTAGCTTATCAGTGAAAAATAACTTAAAATATTTTAGGAAATATACACACAATGATATAATTGTTATAGTCCACCTCCGAGCCTTCCGTCAGCCGATAAAAATCTAATTTACTTTTCAACAATCACTATCGCTTCCTCGCATCCTACGTGACCTAACTTCCTACACTTATCGAGAGTCGCTACGTCGATAGGTAAACTCTCGAGTAATCTCTTTCGGCAGCAAGTACGATCGACCTTGTTTCTGTAGCACCTACAGCAGCCGCAATACTTTCTTAGTGTAGGCTACTACACACGTAATAATGGCTTCCTACAGTAATTGGCACTTTTTGGGCGATGAGTATGAAAAGTTAATAGGAAAATTGAAAAAACCAAACAGTCTCAGTGATTTGTCTTCCATCACGTCGGTTGATCGAGTGAGTACAAAATTTAAGCCGAATTACTGTGTTATTATTAACATGTATTGACTTGTGTGACCATTTATATTTTCACTAGGGTCGGCCGTGCGTTTTTAGCAAGCCAACCCCCTTGATATCCCTCGCACATCTATACTAATATTATAAAAGAGGTAAAATTTGTTTGTTTGTATGTATGGAGTAATCTCTGGAACTACTGAAACGATTGAAAAAGTAGTTTTACTAATAAAAAGCAACACTATCCTAACATGGGCTATACTTCATTTTGATAAAAACATTTTTTATTTCAATATTTGTAAATTTAGTCGGAAAAAATCTTAGGCCTAGACTGATGAACCAACACTTGTATTTACATTTATTACCATAACATCCAGTTGAATAAAATAACAGATAAAACAGCCGTTTGCTACAATATTTCCATTAACTGCTGATTTCAAGCTTTGAAGCAATTTCTAACTTTAAGGTTAGGTTTTTATTAAAGTACAGACCTGAGCCTTGTTGGTTCTTTTAACCTTTATTATAACTGCTGTTATAAATTATACGAAATAATTTGATTTGAACATTTAATATTATTTACCATCTGGGATTATTATTAATCCTACACCTTTATTATCAAGAAAACATAACATGATTATGTGTATAGAAGGTTCCAACGGGGTTGGCGTGTGGAGCACGCAGGGGTTTCCCCTAGAATTTAATATGTTTAATGCAGATATAGAAGAAGTAGGCCTAATCAGACCTCAAAGATAAAATGAGAAATAATATTAAAAGCCAAAATCAAAAAATTACGTTTATGATATATAATAGGAGTTATAATAAAGGTCGAAAGAACCATGATGAGTTAGGTATACTCACTAACAAAAACCTAACCCACAAATTAATTCAAAGTATGAAATCAGCTGTTTATATAAATGACTTCGTGGATTGTTTTCTCAAGTATCAAAACTGAACATCCTGCAGTCAGCTATATATTTTTAATGGACGTAATGTTTTAAATCGACAAATAAAATTGTATTTGTAAATTACAGAATGTCCCCAAACGCATCAAGGTCTAACCTTTTAGATAGAACGCTCATAGGTAGTGAATGCACAGTTTTACCCACATTTAGTAATCAGTTCAAATTACATTGGTCCTTATGAATACAAATTGTAATATCATTATAGGCAAATACTAGTAAGAAAAGCATAAGGTTGTCAATCATCTGCTTTAAGAATAGGGTTATGTTAGTGAATTAAAATGTTTAGACTCTGCTAGCCCATAAGGATTTGCTTGCTATTGCTGTTGTCAACTGTTATTAGCTGTTATCGATGTTGTAGGTAATGTCACTATTTTAAATGAAGTTTCATTTAATTTGATTTGTGTTATTTGGGGCATATTTCAAAAATGATAACCTGTTAGGTTTGCTAAATAAATAGCTACTAGTTCGATTTTTGTAATTTTAAAGGATAGGTTTGCTATATATTTGATGACGACTATACCCCTTGACGGTTTATATAATTAGGTAAAACGGGTTTTATATGGATATATTACCCTGTAAGTATTCTTATACATTTATTATTTTTGTGTGTAAATATTTGAATTTCATTTTTTAAATGTATGGTTCCATTAAACTATAGGCATAAGTAAGCTATAATAAACAATTGCCTTTTATTTTTATTATTTTAACAGAAGGATTATAATTGTATTAATTAATTAAATTATCTATTGCAATTAAACGCTATTATAATATGACTTTTCCTTATCCTTATCAAAGCGATACATTTATGTGTGCTAATTATTTTCAAGATAGATTAACAGAACATTTTCTAAGATTTGTAAAGCTTCTACGACTGCAACTTAGGCTATGTACCGTCGTATCTAACCTATAAGTATAGGATGAAGCTACCTTAAAAATTATAAGAAGTTGCAAGTCAATTATTGCATCTGCTAAACTTTATTCCAAAGCCAATACGTAGGCCATTATTTTAAGTGTGTAGTTAAAACTTTGAGCACGTGTTACTCTGTTGGTTATGCTAGAGAATAAGCATTTCGTGAACATATTGTGTTAAAGAAGTGTGGGTTTTAGTACTTTACCATGTATGTTAAATAGTTTACGAGTTTTAAATACTTGTGCGTTTATCTTGATGAAAGTGCTTAACACTGCAATACTACAAAATTTAAATCCTTTCTTCTATCTACATCTATACTAATATTATGAAGAGGTAAAGTTTGTTTGTTTGTAGGGGGTAATCTGTGGCACTACTGAACCGATTGAAAAATAGTTTTACTAATAAAAAGCTGCACTATCCCTGAGTAACATAGGCTACAATTCATTTCGATAAAAACCTTTTTTTATTTCAATACAGTATTTGTAAATTTAGCCGGAAAAAAATCTTAGGTTAGGCCTAGAATGATAAACCAACACATGTATTTACATTTATTACCATAGCAACCAACTGAATAAAATAACAGATAGCTGTTTTTTGCTCCAATATTTCCATTAACAGCTGCTTTCAAAATTTGAAGCAATCATTTTTGTATTTCTAGCTTTTAGGTTAGGGTTTTAAAGTGTAGACCTGAGCCTTGCTGGTTCTTTTAACCATTATTATAACTGCTGTTATAAAATATAAGAAATAATATAATTTGAACATAAGTCCGATTTGGTTCAAATTTGGTACACATGTTGGTTGTCTATGTCGCTCGGACGAGTTCGTTAGCCAAAAAATCCAACAATCGGAAGCACTCTTTTTGACCGGAAGTAACTATTTTTTAAGATTTTTCCTACGAGAATGAATTTGTTTATGAGTTTTTCTACAAATATAAATAAATGTAGGATGCTATTCTGCACATTTTGTTTTTTACGCGGCCTTATAGCTCGCTTGGTTCCCCCAAAATCGATCAAACCGATTTTACCGCGGGGTTGGCGTGCGAAGCACGCAATGCTTTGTTTGTTGAAGATACTCCCAATATTCGGAATGGCGTGCGAATCACGCAATGCTTTGTGTATTGACGATAATCCCAATATGCGGAATGGCGTTAGAAGCACGCAATGCATTGTGTATTGAAGACACTCCTAATACGGGGGTTGGCGTGCGAAGAACACAATTCTTTTATAAAGTTGCCTTTTTAAGAACTTTATTTTGAAGAATTATTTTACTATCTTATTAGTGAAAAATAACTTAATATGTTTTTAGTTAATAAGTTAAGTAAGGCGTAAAATAAATCGGTATGCTCTATCTCTATCTAAGTCTTCCGACAGCCGATAAAAACGAATTTACTTTTCAACAATCACTATCGCTTCCTCTCATCCTACGTGACCTAACTTCCTACACTTATCGAGAGTCGCTACGTCGATAGGTAAACTCTCGAGTAATCGACCTTGTTTCTGCAGCACCTACAGCAGTCGCAATACTTTCTTTGCATACTACACATGTGTCCTGATGATGGCTTCCTACAGTAATTGGCACTTTTTGGGCGACGAATATGAAAACTTGATTGGAAAATTGAAAAATCCAAACGGCCTCGTTGATTGTTCTTCCATCACGTCGCTTGATCGGGTGAGTTCAAAAATTGAGTTATTTCAAAACTGTGTAATAAATTATAATTAATATTAGGGGAAACCATGCGTGCTTTGCACGCCAACTCTCTTACTACCATCATACACGTATTTAATAATTTCGCTTTAATAAAGGTGTAGGATTAATCATAACTAATTTTACCTTGTATCAGTCGAGCGACTTCGTTCAGCGTATGTCTAGGACGCGTTTCGAAACATATGTTTCATCATCAGAATCGTCATTAATCATAACCTCAAAAGATGAGATCGCAAATAATATTAAATGTCTAAATCAAAGTATTAAGTTAAGTGTACCAGGACTTATAATAAACAGATTTTGATCAATTCTAATAAGTATAAATGTTCTTTGGATTTCTTTAGCGGGCTCTGCCGAGTTTGAAATAAATTTGCTACATTGTAACACTCATACACCAAAACTAACAATGACTGATATTTTCTCTCAAAACTGCAGTTCTGAAATTGTAACAAAAATATTTTTTTAAAGGTCATGAAATTGCTTTATAATTAAAGATTGTTGAAAATTGTCTCAACAGATATCGATAAATTATAATTAATACTAGGGAAAACCACTGCGTGCTTTGGACGCCAACTCTCTTACTACCACCATATGCCTACACGTATTTCATAATTTATTTTTAAAGGTGTAGGATTAAGCATAACCTCAAAGATAAGATCGGAAATAATATTAAATATCCAAATCAAAATATTAAGTTAAGTGTACCAGGAGTTATAATACAAAATAAATAAACGGTACCAGGAACTCTGGCACATACTTTCTCGCAAACATATTTAAATTATTAAATAGATTCACTGTGACTTCATAATTATTGTAGGTGGGGTAGGAGGGGTGATTTATTAAAGTAGGAGATTAACTAATAAATATTATTATTATTATCTAGAGAGAAAACTATTCGATCGATTTCAAACAAATTTGCACCAAACACGTCAATTAGGGCTGCATAGGTGCACGAAAAATGGGTTTGAAATTTTTTGAAAAACAACCCCGTTTATGGCAAAAAAAAACCCAAAATCAGTTATTATTATTATTAGCTAAACGAGAATTTTTAGAAAGATGCGGGTTTTTGCATATGGTAAAATTGTTAAGAGTCGTTTTTTTATAAAAAAATAATAACAGATATTTTGGGTTTTTTTTGCCAAAAAGGGGGTTGTTTTTCAAAAAATTTCCAAACTGTTTTTCTTGTATCTATACAGGCCTACTTGACATGTCCGGTGCAAATTTGTTTCAAATCGATCGAATAGTTTTCGCTCTAACTTTGTATACATACAGACATACGTTTTTTTTTCCACTTTTTTGGACTCAGGGGTCCCAAAACGGAAATTTCCACAAAAATCTCAACATTAATTTTTTTTGCGATCACTATGAAGTTACTTTCTCTATACTATAATATAGTGAGAAAGTAAAAGAACCAGCGCCATTTAGGGCTAGCCCTAAACAAAATCATAAATTAGAAGTAGAAATTAATCAATTGTTGTTTCAAAGTATGAAATCAGCTGTTGACAAAAATATTAGAGTAAACATCTAATTATTGTAATAACATTACGTTAGTAAAAACACTTAGCGCCGTATTTGTATAGACAGTAAGTCCACAGTTTTCACTTAATTATACTTTCTACTAATTTAATTGTTTTGAGTCACAGCATGATTTGATGCTGCCGCAATTCGGGTAAACACGAGGTAAGCTGATTTCATTCTGGATAAACTGTCAGAGACAATTATTCGATCTTGTATTTTTTAAATATTAGGAGGAAGCAAAGCTAACCGTAAATCTATATCTTTAAACGTGCAACAGTGGAAGAAAAGAATCGCAACGTTCTTTGTTGAAGACACGTTTAATGATATTGACGGTATCAGCGTATATATGAAGCGACCCACACTCAATATCATTTTTTTATACTTACGTCTACTATCAGTCTACTTTTATAGTACGTCAAAGATGTGGAGATTTAGACGGGTTTTTACTTATTTATTAGCTTATGCGTCCATAGCACGCAATGCTGTGTGTTGAAAATACTCCCAATACGAGGGTTACAAATCGAAGCACGCAATGCACTGTGAATTGGGAGTATTGGCGTTCAATGCACTGTGCGTCGGCCGCTTCTCATAGTGTTCAGTGTTAAGCTTACATATGCGTCCTTAGCAGTGAACGTGTTAAAAGGGTTTAAATTCAAATCCCCGTCCTGATCTGACCCCCCCCCCTCCGTAGTTGTCCGTCCGCGCTTATTTTGTCTATATACACGGAATATTCTACTGCGCGTTGGACTTCTAGAAATGTAAACTTCTATAGGCGCACCTCATCGCTATGTTTGCTGGCGGTTAAATCGGATTTTGCCGTCACGCATTTTCTGAAAAGCTCTATTCTTAAACGCTCTATTCTTGAACGCTCTATTCCGTCACGCATTTTCTGAAACGGTCTATTCCGTCAGTTTGAAAAACGTTTTGGTCTTGCCGAGATTCGAACCAGCAGAGTCCATCACCAAAGACTAGCGCCTTAGCCGGTTAGGCCACGAACGCATTGCTAGTTAGTATATCATTTTAACACTCATTTTAGTATATCTAGCCTATGTTGGGGTGTTTAAGAAGTGTAATTTAATGTTTAATATGCCATGAGAAAGAATATGGCGACAAATGGGGTAATAAAGAACTAACTGTTCGCCATTACCCCGGACTATGTTCGTCATTGCCCCACATGAGTTATAGCAATTTTTTAAATCTACAACTTCTAAAAGAACAATGGTGTGGTCTTGCTGTTAATACCACCACACCTACATTACGTACTATAGCCCTCAGAAAACTGTTTTTAATCAAGAGTGTGATATCTTCATGCGGGAAAACACGAGAATCGTCGTTTCAGATGGCGCTACTATATTCAAAAAAGCTTACATCAAGGTAGCAAACGTGGAAAAAGGAATTAATGGTTTCAAAACAACAGGAATCCACCCACTTAATCCAGGATTTTTTTAGTGAGGAAGACTTTTTGGGGTTAGAGCTATTTACGAAATTTACGAGGGCAAAACTAAAGAATTAACAACCAGCATTAGAACAAATTATCCCAACTTCACCTGCAGTTAATAAAAATGGTATGATACCTATATTTCTTTTGCAGAGATTTCACCAACATACTGTTAATACTTAACAACATTTTTGGTTAAAATTAAAAGCAATAAACGGTACCAGATAACTGCTACATACTTTCTACCAGTTGAAACTTTATACCTTCCCAAGAGTAGCATAGGAGGTGGTTATTTAGAATTACAAAAGTAGGAAAATGTTACCATGGAAAATATTAGATGCATGTAACACACATCCATATTACATTATACTATTTAAACTATTCGATAGATTTCGAACAAATTTGCACCAAACATGTCAATTAGGCCTGTATAGATGTATGAAAAAAGGTTTTGAAAAATTTGAAAAACAACCCCCTTTTTGGCCAAAAACCCCCAAAAATCAGTTATTATTATTATTATTACATAAACGAGAATTTTTAGAAAGATGCGATTTTTTGCATATTTTAGGGTACATTAAGGGCTATAATTTTATCAAAATCGTTATTAGAGCCGTTTATGAGAAATTTAGATTTTTCTCGGTCTTTGGCCATTTTGGGGGGTAAACCCCTTAAAAATCAAAAATTTGAAAAAATGAAAAAAACGCCTGGAGATATTCCAGAACTACACATACATACCAAAATGTCATCAAAATCGGACCTTTGGTATGGTCTCCAGCTCTGTACACATCCTAACAGACACACAGACACACGGACAGACATCACCAAAAAAACACTTTTTTGGGTTCAGGGAGCACCAAAACAAATAATTCCACTAAACATATTTTTGGGTTCAGGGAGCACTAAAACAGATAATTCCACCAAAAATTCAAATTCGAAAATTTGGACGAAAACAATACTTTCTCCATATACTACGTATAGGGTGGAGAAAGTCAAAATTAAAACCAGATTTAACATTTTAAAATTTTTACTATTAAATGTGTTAAAACCATTACTTCGAACACTTTTGTTTTTACATGGGTTTTACGTATGTTATAATAGCGAACACTTTGTATGTTATTACCCCGGATGGCGGGGTAATGCCGAACAAAGAAGTTTTTTTTTTATAGACAAGTTTTTCTATGTAAAGATGCATAGTTTTAAAATATTGTTACCACGGAGATTCAAAAGAGAAAAGATTATATTTTATGTAGCAAGAATTATTTTTGTCGTCAGTTTTCATGACTTTGTGTAATCGACTCTAAACCTTAAGTGATCGCAATTACCCCGCTCTCCCCTAAATAAACTACTGGAGTCACGATTATTTTTATTTCTAAGACTATATTAAATTTTAAACCAATTTAAAGAATCAATCAATCAATTTTTTTTAGCAGTTTAGGCAAATCTCGTGTACTGATAAAGCACCTACGTTTAAATGTTGAGTAGTCTTCGCTCTTTAGTTATATAAAACTCAAGTGTTTGGCTCCTTTCCCGACCTGAATGCCGCGCCGGTGAAAGTGGTCAACACTTACTAGCCTACCAGTGCTTGGTTAGCTCTCGGAGTGTTCACTTTGCAAGCAGGTCAGGATATAATGGGATTCGATTCTTCCAAGGTACGTACACCACTAGACTGAACAATTCAGATTGCTAGAATCTTAAAACTTGGATGTAATTGTGTCAATAAGAGGGAAATACGGCCATCATGAATTAATATATCACGTAGGCCTACTCGAATACCAGCAATGTTATTTGCACTTTTCTATGCTTATTTTTTTTAGAACGTGAAGGATCAAATAATTTTCTTAAAACTTACCTTAAGGGTCTGCTCCAGTAAGCGAGAAAGCGACCGGAAACGCAGCCGCTTCTCACTGTATCCCTATCTTAGCAGTGCAATTTCTTGCAGCTGAACGCTTTGACATTGCCTCATTTCATACCATTTTATAAGTCTATCTTTTGTAATTGAGTGTTAAAAAAAACTGAATATTCTTTATAAAATTTTGGGTCCGGCTTGCAAATTATTTTTCATTATCAATTTTTTATCGCGTTAGGAAAAAAATTCAAACTTTGTACTTACAAAATATCAATTATAAAACAAATCAAAAACATTTAAAAAAAATGTAAATTGCAAGACGGATGCGTATTGTGACTGTGCTTAAAATGAGACCTTGCAAACAATTGTATGATAAAAAGTAAACTAAATAAATGGTTTGAAATTTAACATTGCTCTTATGGGATAAAAATCCAAGATGGTCTCCACTACAGCAGACCCTTAAGGTTTAGTTTTTATAAGAGAAATTTATTAATCTCTGGGTATGCCAAAGTTGTTCCAAATTACATATATCTATATATATATATAAGCCAAATTCACTCACTCCCTGATCACGATTTCTCAAAAACTACTGAACGGATCGGAATGAAATTTGGTATGTAGCTTCCTCTAGGGTCGTAGGTGCTAATAAAAAAGGTTTTCAAAACATTTCGAAATTTTAATTGGGGTGTTTTGGGGGTCAAAGTTACTAAATCACGATTTCTCCAAAACTACTAAACGGATTGGAACGAAATTTGGTATGTAGCTTAATCTAGGGCCGTAGGTGCTCTCTAAGGAAGGTTTTAAAAAAAATTAAATTTTAGGGGGGTTTGGGGGGGGGGCAAAATTATTAAATCACGATTTCTCTAAAACTACTGAACGGATTGGAATGAAATTTGGTATGTGGCTTCCTCTAGGGCCGTAGGTGCTGATAAGAAAGGGTTTCCAAAATATTAGAAATTTTAGAGTTGGTTTGGGTGGACCAAAGTTACTAAATCACGATTTCTCCAAAACCAAAGGACGGATTGAAATGGAATTTGGTATGTAGCTTCCCCTAGGGCCATAGGTGCTCGCTAAGAAAGGTTATAAAAAAATTCGAAATTTTATGGGAGGTTTGGGGGGGGGTCAAAGTTACTAAAAATCCCCATAAGAAATACATAGTGTAATATATTTATTGATATAATATATTTTTTGTTAATATACATTTAACTTTGATTTGATATATAACTTTAACTCTTATATATATAGACTAGCTGACCCGTACGGCGTTGCCCGTGGTGGTTGGTATTTTCAGTCTTTTTAACATAATTGTATTCTTTTTAAGTGTTCAGTCAGTGAGAGGTATTTGGATTTTATATATAAAGATCTTAAATAATAAAAGCACTATATTGTCATAATAATAAAAGATCTGAAATTATGATTTTAGTAAATTTGATCCCCCCAAACCCCTCCTAAAATTTCAAAATTTTTCATACCCTTTTTTAGTGAGTATCTATGGCCCTAGAGGAAGCTACATACCCAATTTCATTTCAATCCGTTTGATAGTTTTGAAGAAATCGTTTTTTAAAACCTTTGATCCTCCCAAACCCCTCCTAAAATTTCGATTTTTTTCAAAACCTTTCTTAGTGAGCACCTATGGCCCTAGAGGAAGCTACATACCAAATTTCATTTCAATCCGTTCGGTAGTTTTTAAGAAATCGTGATGAGTGAGTGAGTGGTATTTCGCTTTTATATATATAGATAAAGGTCAAACTACAACGAAAAATCCATTTTGAAAAACGCTATTCGAAACGGTGTCCGTTTAAAATGTTAGATGTTGAAACCCACAAACTTTATAAAATATTTAAAATATTCGTTTTCGTTCAAAACACTATGCTTTAACCTACAGACAGAATGCAAAAAAAAACATTTTTTTAACACTAATTTTCGTTTCTTGGGAATCGTTTATGACGTTCAGTGACGTAAATACGGAGGGGGATAGAGAGATCAATACCAATGAATAATTAAACGTTAACATTTGAGTATTCGTTGTCAATACTCCCAACAAATAAAAAGTCGTTACACGCACGTGAATGACACTGTAAATATACCTTTAAATATACAGGGTGGAGAAAAGCCTCGAACTGTTCAATATTTCGTATAAAAAGAAAATTTTAAGGTAGATGTGATTGAGGAACCTATTCTAAGCAAAAATACTATTTTATTAAGATTTCAAAAAATTTATTCGCCGCCATTTTGAATGTAACTTTGTTTTTTTTAAATGGGAAGTTGGTCACGTGATACATCATTTCTATGTAGAATTTCAAGAGAAAACCATCAGTGAAATTTGCACATCCATATCTTTAACCGATTAAAAATGGTGGCAAAAAAACAACGGCTGTACACACAACGGTATTTGGTTGGACCACACGAAATCAATTTTGAAAAAATCAAAATGGCTGTAACTCGAAAATTTTAAATACTCCCAAATATCGTTGAGTGGCACATCGTTTGAAATCTTATTTAATTCTAAATCCAAAAAGAATAGTAATTAGTTTTTTTTTTAATAGTAAAGCAAAATGGGACAAAATCGGAAAACACGTTTTCGTAGTTTTTTGGCAGCCATGGATGTGCAAATTTCACCGTTGGTTTTCTCTTGAAATTCTACATGGAAATGATGTACCACATGACCACCTTCCCTTTTGAAAAAGTTACATTCATAGTGGCGGAACCAAGATGGCGGATATTTTTTTTAAATCTTAATAAAATAGTACTTTCACATAAAGTAGGTTCCTAAATCACATCTACCTTCAAATTTTCTTTATATACGAAATATTAACCCTTCAAAGCCAAATAAAGGTTTGTTGGGAATTTTTTTCTGCCTAGTTTTGAGTTGTGGTAACACTGAACCTAGTGGTGGGGATTGAAGAAGAAGTAATCAACACACTTCTGTCGTCTGGCAGCCATTTCTAGCTGTGTTGACTGTCCAGCTGAGCTCTGAATATTGACTTTTAGGTTATGGCTAACGACTTACGGTAAGTTGGCATATATTTACATGTTATTGTTAATATTTTTAAATTTTTTGTAGTACTTTACTTTTATATGAGTCTAGGAACAGATTAGTCAGGTATACTTACAATATACTCAATTTGTATAGGACAGGTAGGTCCTCAATTTGAAGCGTTACCACATGGTAACGCGGGACACTTTCAGTATCAAGTGACATATTTTTTTCGTAATGGTTTAGCATAATTCTTTTATGTTTTCATAGTATTCTGGAGTACAAAATTTTCATTTAAACACCATTTTCAAAATTTTTCAAGTTTTGGGAAGTAGTTTTTTGCTACAATTCTGAAGAGGCCTTAGTAGTTTTGCCCTGATTCTAAAATGCTTAGTTCTTTGAATATTCAATATAGGCCTATTTTAAAAAAAAAAATTCAAGCTCTAAATGAACCTTATTGTAATTTGTTTACAATAAAAATTAAATAAGCATAATCTGTTGCAGTTTATTGAATTTTACATACCAAACATCAAAGTGAAGCCATAATCGTTTTATTTGTATTTCTAGCTTTTTTCAGGCCAATAAATCTAGCATAACTAGGCTCTAATTACCAGTAGGCCTATCATAATTTGCTACAATAATTTGAATTTATTTCAGATCCATGAATCTTGCAGAGATTCTTGAAGAACTTCAAGCAGATGAAGCAGAAGGGTTTGAAGTCCGTGACATTTTTATAGAGCCTCCAGATGCAAATGCTCTTTCTGATGAAGACTCGGCAAATGAAGATGAAGGAGGAACAATCGACAATCTCAGTAGCAGACAACTTGCATCTAATGCTGAGGTAATTTTCGTTAATGAACAACGCATAGGATTCGATATGGACTTGGAATTACCTTTTGATGTTTTCCCTGAAGAGGTGCTTTCATCAACTGATGGTGAAAATATTATACCTTCAGTTGGAGAACAAGAATTTGCTGCATTTTGTGATAGGTCTGAAGGTTTTAGTGAAGAGCAAAACAATGCACTTGGTGACAAAAATACCATGTTAGTTTCAGACAACATTTTGGACAATCAGCCTATAACTCACTTACTCCAGCCTGTTCAACCCGTAACCCAATCTACATTTTCCCACCCCAGCCATGCAGTTATTCCCTCTATTGCAAACCAGTCTGCCCAACCATCCTATCATTCTGTAAAGCCTGATACATCTCTTGGATCATCCAAATCTATTCTAAAAACACAAAAACGTAAACAGAAAAAAATGAAAGTGTTACAAATAAACCTCCTGTGAGTAGGAAAGTACGTGCTTAAAATAAGAGACAAACCAAGCAAGCTCCTGCTGTTCATGTACGTTCGTGGAAAAGCACTGATTTCTCAGCTCCTTCTGTTCAAGTTTTTCCAGACAGTGACTTCTCAAAGTATGCCGATTTTTCACCAGTTGAACTTTTTGAACTATTTTTCAACCCTGAACTTTTTGTTATTATGGTGCAAGAAATTAAAAATTATGCAGCTTTCAAAAATATCCAAGACCCCAATGTGTTAGTAAGTGACCTGAAGTGCTTCTTGGGAGTTCTGACTGTTTCTGGTTATAATAAGTTACCTGGAGCGCGTTACCATTGGCAAACGTGTGATGACATGAGAAACCAACTTATATAAAATAGTATGAGGTGAAACCGATTTGTACAAATACTTAGTCTTTTGCATTTTGCCGATAACAATCAAATAGACCGTAAAGATAAACTTTGGAAACTGCGCCCCCTTATTGAGAAACTCAGGACAAACTTTAGGGAACATTTTGTTCCAGTTCAGCAACTGGACTTTGACGAATAAATGATTGCCTATTATGGTCGTCACTCATGTAAACAGTTTATTAGAGGCAAACCAATACGGTTTGGTTACAAAGTATGGTGCCTAAATACGTTTGGTGGGTATCTCGTGGACTTCGAAGTTTATCAAGGAAAGTCAGTAAATAGCATTGATGCTAATGACTTGGAAAAGCTGCTGCTCCCATGGTACGAATGCTAGATGAACTAGGACCAAACAAACTACTGCCGTACCATATTTACTTTGATAATTTATTTACAGGAATAAACCTTCTGGTTTATCTTAGACAGCAGAACTACCATGGAACTGGCACAATTAGGGCTAATAGGGTTCCTAAGGAATGTAATATAATTTCCGCTAAAGAAATAAGGTCCAAGGAAAGGGGATTTTATGAATACAATGTTAGCGATGACAACATATTGATTGCTCGCTGGAAAGATAACGCCCCTGTAACTGTGGCTTCAACCATACACGGTGTAAATCCTCTATCAAGTGTTAACAGATACTGTAAGTCTGAGAAAAAAACCATCTCTGTGAAACGACCTGCTCTTGTTGGGGAATACAACAAGTTTATGGGAGGAACGGACCTAATGGATGAGAATATCAACCGATACAGAGTAAGTGTAAGAAGCAAAAAATGGTGGTGGTCGATATTTTCTTGGAGTCTTGATGTCTGCTACCAGAACGCATGGTTCTGATGACATCTCTACAACATGTCACACCGGCCAAAAATGTCACAGCTGGAATTCAAAAGAGAGGTTGCAGTGAACTACCTCAAGACTTATGGAACACAGCCTCAAGTCGGTGGAAGGCCAGCTTTACGACCTCAATCTGCCCCTGCGTTTGAAGAGCTACGGTATGACAGGATTGACCATTTCATCATCCAGAACGTTGGTAACAAAAGGAGAAGGTGTGCGGGATCTAATTGCAACAGCCATGTCCGCACAATCTGTAAGAAGTGTGATGTCGGACTTTGTATTCCTTGTTTTTTACCATTCCACAGCAGAATGTAATATAGCTTTTTAAGAAAAACAAAAAGATAAACTCTCTAAATCCATATAATTAGTAAACAACTGTTTGTATATCAATAAACATCAATTGTAGAGCTGAAATGTATAGCATTACTACTAAGTCCCTTATATGGTCAATCGATACTACATGAGCCCCACGTTACCAGTGGCGGATCCAGTGAGGGGCGATTGGGTGGATCAGCCCCCCCCCGTCAGCAAAAAAAAAAAAAAAAAAAGTTAATTGACCGAGCGAAGTGAGGTCTCCGTTTTAACTCGACCGTTCGGCATTTCGTCTGTGTGTCTGTCTCACGATTACGGCCAAACGCCTTGACCGATTTTGATGAATTTTTGCATGAATGTTCCTTATTCCTAGGCCGAGCCATGTATATATAAGGGTTTTTCCATTTTTCATTTTTAACCCCTTAAATAAAATAAAAATGGAGGCCGCACCGTTTCTCTCAGTGTAAGCTTTTTTCCAAAGCCAGTTTGTGGCTTAAGGGTCTGCTCCAGTAAACGAGAAAGCAACAGGAAACGCACTTCCGGTATCACTGTATCCCTATCTAAACTGTGCAATTTCTCGCAGCTGAACGCTTTGACATTGCCTGATTTCAAACCATTTTATAAGTCTATCTTTTGTAATTGAGTGTTGAAAAAAAAAACAGAATATTCTTTATAAAATTTCGGATCCGTGTTGCAAATTATTTTTCATTATTAATTTTTTATTGTCTTAGGAAAAAATTCAAACTTTGTACTTACTAAATGTCAGTTACTTGACAAATGAAAGAAATTTAAAAAAAAGTAAATTGCAAGACGGATGCGTATTGTGACTATGCTTAAAATGAGACCTTGCAAACAATTTTATGATAAAAAGTAAACGAAATAAATGGTTTGAAATTTAACATTGCTCTTATTGGATAAAAATCCTTTTTTTTTTACTGGTTTACTGGAGCAGACCCTTAACCGTAAATCGAATTTAAAAACTAATGACATTTTGCTAATAGCAAATTTGATTTTCAACAAAATTGTATCCTTGATTTTTTCCGTATCTCTAACGGTAAGCTCAAAAAATGGCCGTAAACTTTAAATTTGTTAAAAATCATCCAAGTTTTTGTATTTCAACCATGTTTTTATACGTTTATTCTAAACCAATTCAAAAGTGTTGCGTAGCTTTTTTGTAGATAAAGGTTCAAAGAATTCATATATGCCAGTAAAAAAATGATTGAAGTAAAATTAACAAAGTTATTAGATAAAGAAACATTTATTAGTTATTAGCATGTTCAGTAACGAAAAGGAAAAAATTCAACTTTAGGCCTACATAAAAATTAGTAAAAATTATTGTAATTTTTTCATAAATGTAAAAACGTTTCGTAATTTAGTTCTAAATAGAATTATATAAAAATATTTATCAATTTCAAATTTCTTATTTTGTAAACACCAGTTTTTATGTTCCTACTACAAGACTGCTAACAAAACTAGGCCTGTTTTGAATAGTAATTTAGGAATATATCCTTTGCAAAAAAATGGCATAATAATAATAAGAAAGTGTAGGGGATAAGAAAGTGTAGAGAATAAATCAAAGAATTAAACTGAATACCGGTACTTGTAAATTTCATAAAAGTATTTGACTTAGCTTTACTTGAATTACAAAATGAGATGAAACAAATGAAACCGGTCAGCGATAAAGGACATACAAAAAATGACCGTTGGACACCGTGGGAAGTGTTGGTACATGGGTTGACAATAAAGTTGAGATCACTATCACGACGTTTTAACATCGTTTGTTTTCATTATTTCTAATATTGGAATATGATATGGAAGTTATGGAACTGTAAATACATTGTTAAGTTTTAGTTATTAAAGTATGTAAATATTTAATTATATGTTTTCACTCTATAACTTGATATTTTTAGCTATCTTACGCATTATATATTAACCTAAATAAAACACAATGCCTCTAAAAGAAAATCTTTAGCAGTTAAAGCTCAAGAAAAGAAAAAAAAACGAGAACTAAAAATCCCGGAATCGCGGGAACTGTAAAATAATGTTTCGCTGGCTAAACCTTGTGCTTACTTCCTTACTGGCACACTATTTTTAACCTAAGCTCATAACCACATTTGTTATTTTAACGAGCGAGTTCTACTGTTCACAGAACTACTAGTGTAGAAATTACAAGTAAGTAAAGTAATATAAAAGCTTCTTTGCGAAATAGCGCTAGGGTAGAGGTACTGTCTGCAGATCACTTGAATGCTTGCATCAGGAATGTGGCCGCTATTGGCTAGAGCTGCCTTTTGCTCAACCCTCAACATGCTATCAGCAAAATCAATAACATTCAGGTTAGCGACTTAAGCAAATAAATGCAGAATGGAGGGCGAAATCAGTAGTAAAAGAGTGCCCTTCAGGGAGAATTCCAGGTTTGGCAAGAAACCCTGGAGAAATTCATTGAAAAGACCAACAACGATTTTAGACAGTTTAAAGCATTGCGACTCGGACATATATCCGAAAATCTACCAGCTTCTCAAACTACAAGCTGCATTTCCAGTCAGCGTGGCATCTGCAGAACGCAGTTTTTCTTCATTGAAGCGTCTCAAGACCTGGCTTCGAACTCGAATGACTGAAGAGAGACTAACAGGACTGGCTCAGATTCATGTCCACAGAGACATTAATGTTGATGTCAACGAGGTTATAAACAAGTTTGCAAAGAAGCCAAGACGACTTCACTTTGTACTATAAAGTGTATATAGCTAAAAACAACTTAAATTTAGTAAATAAAATTGTTTTGTAACATTGTAACTATGGTTTGTTTATTGTCATCCTTCCAAAAAGTCTTATGTTATTTCGTGCATAAAAAGCTTGCCAAAAATGTATAATAAAACAATCAATTTTTGATAAGAACTTAAAAATATATTTTATATATTTAAAATTTATATCTAAAATTATGTATTATTAAAATTTACAGTTTAATATATAGGCGTTTTCATTGTTGTATATGAAGATAAGTCTCCAAAACATCATCATAATCCTTATAAAAAAACTTAGTCCTTCAATTAAATATATATTGGTGTTTATGAGTAAACATTTTATAAAATTTTAAGATAAGATTGCCTTAAAGTACGTTTTAGACTACAACAAAATCCCAATTTTTTCCGGGACCCCCCGGAAGCGCCCCCTCCGTGGCGAAGTCCTGGATCCGCCCTTGCGCGTTACCATATGGTAACGGTAGTTTTTTTTAAATTTCTGCTGTTATAACTCATTAATACACTCAATTTTGGTGTTAAAGTTGTTAAAAGGAACCAACTTAAACATTTACAAAAAAAAAAAAAAAAAAAAACTTTCATAAAAACTTGGGCTTTTAAGGGTTAAACCGTTTCCAGACTTTTTCTCCACCCTGTGTATGTTTTAAAGTACTGAATAACTAAAAAAAATATCAGTCTTGTTTTGCTACCTTTTGGTTTTGAAATCGTATATGACCTTTTATTTTTTTATATTTATAACCTAAATGAGTAGAAATTACTTTATTTTTGAACCTTTCTACGTAATAATCACTAATATTTTAAAGCGGACGCACATGTGCGTAAATAGCACTTAGGCTTAAAATTGGCGTGCGAAGCACGCAATGCTCTGTTTAATGAAAATTCCTCCAATAAGGGGGTTGGCGTGCGAAGCACGCAATGCACTGTGCATTGAAAATTCTCCCAATACGGGGGTTGGCGTGCGATGCACTGTGCGTCGGCCGCTTCACATAGTGTTCAGTGTCAAGCTCACATGTGCGTCCTTAGCATTGAACGTGTTAAACAGAGATGTACCGGGCACTGATGTTTTTAGTCAGGTTAGCAGCGGTTTGCTCAAGTGCCTGCATTAACGCCGGTATCTGAACCTAACCTGTCGGTGCTCTAACAGATGGTACTTGCTCCTTTGAAGCGTGAATGACTCTAACCTTAGCCCGTCATGCAACAGTATGGAACACTGGTCATCGAATGTCACATTCTTTCACACTTTGTGTAATGAGATACCTGCATATGGGTACCTGTATATTCCCGAAGGCCTGCATTAACGGCAGACCTACTGAATGCACTCCGTTTGTGCAATTTACACTACTGTCGCAAAATTCCTTTCCATACTGTCAGACACTGTTTTTATAACTTGACTAGTGGACCCGGCAATGCTTCGCTATTGCTTTACTTAATTTTAAGGGTAGTTATCAAATTTCATTCTTTTGACTTAAGTTATTGAATTGCAAATGGTGTTTATGTCAACAATTTATATAAACAATATTTTAAACAGCATATATGTAAGTAAATAGATATGTAATAACTAATAACCGATGTTTGAACTAAATTATAATACAGTAAGTATAATTGTTTTCGTTGATTTTTGTTTGTGTTGTTTGACAATCTAACCTAAAAAAGCTGTTTTGGTTTTTGAAGAATAATAACCCGTTTCTAAATTAGAGAAATTGGTTGTAAATAAAAGCGTTTTGGTCCATTGTAGGCCTAACCTAAAATTATGTTCAGTTTTTGATCCATAACAGTTGTTTTATTTATAATAATATGTAACAACCGATGTTTAAATTGAATTATAATATAGTAGGCCTAACATGTTTTATTGATTTTTGTTTGTGTTTGCTTTTAATTTGTCAATCTAATCTAAAAAGTTATTGGTTTTGAAGAATAATAAACTGATTATAAATTTGCTAAAGTTGCTATGGTAATGAATGTAAACAAACATGTGTTACTAAGCATTTTATAGGAACAGCTGTTTTTGAGCGCTATGGTCTTGAGTCCATACAAAAGAGGCTGTTTAGTTTTTTCCAAATTTGAAACTTTTTCGGGAAACTTTTCAAATTTTTCTTTATATAAAAACCTAGTTCGGACTATTACGAACATTTTAAAACAAAAAATTGTCAAATTGGTCCAGCCGTTCTCAATTGATGCGATTTCAAAGAAACAGCAATTCATTTTTATTATATAGATTGCCAAATATAGTACAATTATACACTAAAACAATACACCGGTGAAAAACTGGTAAATGCCACATGAGCAGTTCAAGCGAGGTCACGTTTACACACAAACAAAATACAAACGAAGGCGGTAGAAGTTCACAACAAACTAAAACATTTACCGTACTTTAGAAAACTGATAGCTGTTATAACAATAAAATTAGTACACCTATCTATATAGGCCTACAGGGTGCCCAGCTTAAACTGTCCGAAACTTTACGGGGGGGTTATTTGTCAGCTAAAAACCAGCAAATAATACAATATAACATGTGTCCTATAACGATCTGTTTTCTGTCTGTCTTTCTGTACAAATACCTTAATATCCAAGAAACAGTTTAAGTTTAAAGTATACTCATGAAACTGGATATGAATCCTATACTCTAATACGAGCAATGTCTGTTTGTTTGACCGTATGTTTGTTTGTACGTAAGAGCAATCTCGAGATCCAGATGAAGGATTTTGCTGAAAGTTTGGGATTAGAGCCTTTTGGGTCTAAAAAATCGATTGGTGAATACCACTACCTCAGGAAAACTCGTATTTTTCTAAACAACTCATTTGAGAATTGAAAATTTTTAACATTGAGCTTATGGAGTTACATGCGTTTATTGGCTATAATAATAACAGTAATCAGCTGTTTCCTATAATATTTCCATTATCAGCTGATTTCAACACCAAACGTAACTAAAACATTATTTTTGTGCTGTTATTAACCGTTCTAAAACTCTTTTCACAAGTTTCTGCATTCTTTATATTTCTCTAAAGGTAATATAAATTATCTAATGTTTATAATTATTATTTATTATTTCTAAAATACAAAAACAAATTCAGTATGTGATTCATATTTGCGTACGTTTTCCTAAAAAAAAGTACTGAGCGATGCTCGGTCGCCCAGGTACTATTGATCTAAATAGTTTACATTTTACTTAACAAATTTGTTTTTCTGAAACAATCCGTTTCCAAATGGCGGAAGTTGAAAGTTTTAAATGTTAAATGACTAGAAAACTATACATTTTACAAACAAAAAAAAAATTAAAGCCACCAGATTTTTAGTCTATTTTAAGACAAATCCAACGATATATCGTTTTTAATAATTGAGTCATAAATATCGTAGATTTTAATTCGATGATCAAATTTAGTGCTCCATTGTAGGGCCATATTAATGAAATAGTAATAAAAAGTCCTAATAGTAAATGACAAAGTTATTATATGATGTAAATGATAACTGCATCCGACTTTTTGAAATTTGTGAAGTTTTCGAGTCGTTATTAATTTGTGTGTTGCTAAAAAGTAAAAAATCCCTATTTTGCAATAAACTTTTCAACTACAACCTAATTTTCTTAAAAGCTGCAAAGTTGTTAGATTATGAACGCTTATTTAACACGTTTGTCACAATTAAAGGTTGAATTTCCTGCACAACTTGTTTAGTAGGTATCGAAGTTGTTGCGCAATATACATTCTATTTGGATCGAAATCTTTCTAAAATCGGCAAATTAGTTCTTTTAATTGCCATTTTTGAGCTGTTGTAAAGTATACTAATGTGTCTTTATATTATTTTAAACAATTTCTTAAAATTATCAGTGACAACATTTTTTTGTAAGTTACAAATGTATGATGCCATTCTATTTGGATTCGAAATGTTTTTTTTTTAATCGGTGCTACAGTTTTAGAGTTATAACCATTATCGTGCTTTCAAATAAATAATCCAATGTTTAACGCAATGTGGTCCTGCGTGAAAATATGAGATGACAAGGCTTTAAAACTAATAAATTAGCCTTGTTTTTATACCTGGACCTTGTAGGGCAGTTTGTATATTAGAAATGACCCAAAAAAAGTGGGGCAGTTTGTATGTGGCCAAGAAACGAAGTCCTACCCTCCTCGGACCAACCGCTTTCAAGTTGGGTCGAGTGTATAGCTCTTATTTTCTTCGAAAATTGGGCTAAAAATGGCTTTAATTCTATTTGAAACGGAAATATTTTTTGAATTTAGTGAAATGAAAATGTTAAATCCAAAAAATCTTTTTTTTTAATTTGTTCTTGGAGAAATAGGATCAACAAATACATTATTATCGGTTAAGTCCTGCTATAATGAATCATAACTCTCTTCTCAGCTCTATAAATGAATTGAAAAGTGGAACAATCAAATTATGTGTAATTGAATTTGTACGTTCGCTTTGAACCATTCCCATAGTCGCTTTGAAGGTCCTATATTCAATTAACATTTTCCGTCTACAATATCATAACCTGAATTGTAAAGAGTAACAAAGAACGTAAAAGTCAAAGGGTTTATTCCGACTACTAGGTAGTTAGGAGGTGTGGGTATTTCAGATTCAAGAGCGTTATCTGTTTGGTTTGATAACTAGAATGGTTTGTGAAGGTTAGGAACCAACACTAATGCACGAAGGTTGTGATCGCTAATTTTTAAGAAAACAGCAGAAATAACCATGCCTCGGGTTTCAGAAGGCCGTTAGGATTCGTTTAGCAAATTTCTAATTTATCAAACGGATAAAGGAAATACTGTTTTAGTAGAGGTTTCGTTAAGTTTATTCTAAGCACATATTATTGAGCGTATACGTACGAAATTCCGTAAATGCACGAATACCTACCAGCAATACCATCTTTAGTAAGAGATGTGTGCAGGGCCCGATCTAATTCGCTGTTAATTGTAGTGGCTAATTATTTGGCATCTATTAGCACATAAATAAAAAATTAATCTGAACGTGAACTTCCTAAAAATTCTTTAGAGACTAACTCAGGATTGATTCGATACTAAATTATAATAGAACATACAAATAAATATAAACTACCGGTATTTAATTTGTTTCAACAAACCGTAAGCTCCATCTCGTGCAGAAGTGTATATATCAGAATCATCATATAATTATATGCTAAACAAAACATCATCAGTTTGGCCTATCTGATGCCTTAGGACCTTCGCTCACGGGGCAAGAGAGAACAAAGCGAGAGAGAATCGAACTCGAAGGGATCCCCCCTCCCCTTCGTGCGACTTACTATGTAAGTGTTGGGGATCCCCCAATGAGGCGTTTTGCTGTCGAAGCGAGAGAGACTCGAACTGTGCTAACTGCCGAGTACGGGAAAAATCGAGCGTGTGGCTTGAGTTGATGAGTTGTGTCTTGTTGACCATGGAGGTGTTTATTGTGAAATTTGTGGGAGAAGTTGAAAAACACCCTGTGTTATATAATCATAACCTTCAGGAATATCCTAGAAAGGAGTATACAGAGAAAGCATGGAATGAAATTGCCAAAGAAGTAAATTTGTCAACTAAGAATCTTAAAGTATAATTAAAGAGTGATCTTTGGTATAATTAAAGTTACATAGTTTTATTATACATAATAATTAAAGAAAAACTCCGATAAAATTTAAATTATTGAAGCCATTGATTGTATAGAATATCAGCTATTACAGTATTAAAACCATTAGTTATTTACTTTGGGGGTTATATGGTGTCTTCTTTTTCTCTTTTTCTAATTTTCTTTGTGTCAATTCGATATTAAAAGAAAATGTACAACAGTAGAAAGTTATAGGTCATTTTACCAAAAACCAAACCAAAAATTTTGCATCGCTCATTGTGTATTGAAAGTACTCCCAATACGGGGGTTAGCGTGCGAAGCACGCAATGCTTTGTGTGTTGAAGATACTCCCATACGGGGGTTGGCGTGCGAAGCACGCAATATTTTGTGTGTTAAAGATACTCCCAATACTTGGAATGGCTTGCGAAGCACGCTATGCTTTCTGTATTGAAGATACTCCCAAAATGCGGAATGGCGTTCGAAGCACGCAATGCATTTTGTATTGAAGATACTCCCAAAATGCGGAATGGCGTGCGAGTCATTTTGCAGCTATTCAGCACCGTCGTGAATACATTTCCCAAATTGTTGGTTGAAACCCTAAAACATAGGTCTATAAACTTAATTTTGGAAATTTGCTCAACTCACGTCAGAGGTTCAGCTGCGTGGTCGAAAATTATTTTACAGTTGAAGTACAAATACATTTCAGAAAATTACAATTGAAAGATATCTCGCCTTTCGAAATTGTAGCCAAACAAACAAGTAGGCCTACGGACGTCGGAATTAAACAGTGAAATATTATTACATACTCCGTACAACGTAAAATTAGAAAGAGTTCTTCATAAAATTGTATAGTTCCTTTACTAAGCAGTATATTGCAGATGAAAGTGAAGTTGTGGACAGTGGAAATAAGCCTATTATTATGATTATGACACTGCGGTGAAAGTAGCCATAAATAACCCGGCAACCAAGCAGGACAGGTTAGGTCATTGGTCCTTGGATTCGATCTGCTCCAATGGAGTATATGATAATATTGCCAAAACAGCGGCAATCATTCTAGTATGGAACATTTATTTATTGAATAGTTCAAAAGTAGAACAATATTGTTTATTACAAGTAATAATTATTTAACTTGTCTTTTAGAATATTGTAGTCAATAATAACTTAAAAACGCTAGAATACTAGAAAATAAAGTATCCGTTAATTTTGAATACATACATTGTCACGCTTGCGCATTTCAGTACGTTTACAGTCAAGATTACGTATGTAAACCTCTAGTTTCAGCTTTTATGAAGCTGCTAGCGGAAGAATGAAATGCACACAAACTCAATGCTAGAAGTATACAGCGCTGCCACTTGGAGAGCTGCGGTCAACTCAGAAATATTTTACACTCCTGCCGAACCTTAAGGATGCGAAATAAGAGGAACATCTCACCACCCGGTGTAGAGTTGGTTGCAGATGGAAAGGAGGCTAGGTAGTTCCTCCCCTACGCTCGATTTCACGTTCACCGTGCAGTACGGAGTGCCCATAAGCTAAGTCTGCTAAGTTATCCATACGACAGTCTCAGCGATACTAGCCAACTAAAAAACATCAACTCCCATGCAACGCTCGGTCAGTTGAAGCAACCCGCATGACAACAAACGTGATGTTCCCAGTAATGGTAGTAGCATGTCTTATCTCCCATAAGACCTGTATAGTAGAGAATTTCTAGCATGAGCCGTGACCTCGAGATGCGCAGTAGACTCGGAGTTAATTCGAGTGGTGGGGGATCAGAGAAGCTCAGTCTATTGCCGAACTCTGAACATAACACTTCGGTCTGGAAGTAATAAAACACAAGACTGTCGCGACAACAGTGATAGTATGTAGCGTGGTATCCCTTCCCCTCCAGCGGACGGCGTCCCCACTTGCCTAAACTCTTCCCTCCCTCCAGCGCATCGTAGAGGTCTTGCTAAATCTGACGAACTATACTGCACGATGAACGTGGAATTGAGTGTAGACGGTTGACTTTAGGCAAATTGCTACCAATCTCGCTGTACCCTGCTGTGTCAAGTACGCCACAAATTAGTTATCAAGCTTTGTGATTGCTTTTCCTAAATTGTGCATCGTATTAGGTGCTGTTATACTTTTTATTAAAATAGTGTAAAATAATCTATTTAAAATTATTGTTCGGTACATTTATATATTTCGCGCGAAACCAATGTATTTTGACTGTGCCTTAACGGCGGAGATGAAATTGGCCTACAAGTTTTCAATCTGCCCCTCCATTACATCTTCGTCAAAGACTGTACACTTCTTTAAACTGAAGCTTGTTGGCGAATTTCCATAGGAAAAATGAGCTATTGCAGTGGCCCTTATGGTAAGACCCAAGGTCGGGAGTAGCAAATGAGCACCGATCATGGTCCCCAGAACACGTTTTGGGGTGTCAATAAAAATCACACATACATATGTATATATGTGTTCGCATTCTAGCGGCCTCATTTTAAGTCCGATTTGGTTCAAATTTGGTACACAAGTTGGTTGTCTCCGTCGCTCGGACGAGTTCGTTAGCCAAAAAAAATCCATCAACCGGGAGCACGTTTTTTGACCGGAAGTAACTATTTTTTGAGATTTTTCCTACGATAATGAAAATTGTTTAGAGTTTGTTCTACAAATATAAATGTATGATGTTATTCTGCACATTTTGTTTTTTACGCGACCTTATAGCTCGCTTGGTACCTCCAAAATCGATCAAAACGTAAAATACCATAGAAGTACCCGGTTCAAAGCCATAAGGTGGATTTTACCGTAGTGTTGGCGTGCGAAGCACGCAATGCTTTGTGTATTGAAGATACTCCAAATATGCAGAATGGCGTGCGAAGCATTTTGCAGCTATTCAGCACCGTCGTGAATA
>JAGFPH010009238.1:31891-48463 GCA_018207615.1 Philaenus spumarius
GAATGGCGTGCGAAGCATTTTGCAGCTATTCAGCACCGTCGTGAATAGACCTATTTCTCAAATTGTTGGTTGAAACCCTAAAACATAGACCTATAAACTTAATTTTGGAAATTTGCTCAACTCACGTCAGCGGTTCAGCTGCGTGGTCGAATTATTATATTTTTGGCTCTCAGAATAGCATAAATGATCTTTTATCTATTACGTAATGAACAACACAAAACAGTTTTTGAGTAATCATAGTCTCAGAATAAATCGCCTGCCACACTCTATCAGCCACTTTGTATAGGCTAATCTGTGCGTGTGTTGGCATTTAAATGTTAATTTATTTGCAAGATATAATTTTAGTTCAGATAATGCCCATTTCCGACTAGACACAAGATTAAGGCATTTTATCTTGCGAGGTGTTAGATTGATCGTAACAGCCTGATACTTGAACCAATTTGATTTGGGATTAAAGACGTCACAGTGCGCTACTTGAAATGTGAAATTCCGAAGTGTGAATGTTTATTTGAACGAATTGAATTTTATATCACTTAGTGGTTAGTGTGCCTGACTGCTAACTGGGCGTTCTTTCTTCAAAACTAAGGTAAGGGTTTTTTAACAACAATGTAGTGTGAGGTGATTTAAGTCCTCATGTTTAGGCTCATGCTTAGCTTCGCATTTATCCCTCGCACGGAAAATGTAAAATTTAAACGACATTGTTATGGTTTTACATGTGTATCCGCTCGTGTTTCACAGCCTCCTTAATTTGACCACCTTATTAGATGAAATATCAGGGCTACCAGCGGCTTATTTCGCAGATATAGGTAGATTGATAATTATTGTATTTATTATATGGAGCGAGATTAGTACTATCTAGTCCTCTCTACCAGCTGAACATATTATATAACAATTATATTACTATAAGAAAAGCAAAACAGCAATATTACAATAAACCACATTTAAAAACAATCAAAATAAAAACTCACGCAGCCGCTGACGAGAGTTGAGCGAATTTCCAAAATTAAGTTTATATGTTTTAGTGTTTCAACCAACTATTTGGGAATTTGGTCTACTTACGAAGGCACTGAACAGCTGCATGAGTGTACGAACTATATAAGTAGAATTTGTTTGCCCCAAGCGTTGCGGCCTCGGATCAAAATAGAGATGAGCGATATTTCACGGACTGTGACTTTGTCGCTGATATTTAAAAGCCTCAATCACGACCTGTGAAATATACCTGTGGCGTTAGATGTCTGTGACTGGTAGCATTGTATTTGGATAACCTAATAGAACTTCGATCCAATGCATTATTTCAATCCACTAGAAATTCGACGATAGTGGCGCGATCTATGGGGGAAACGACGAAAGCGGTGTGTAGCACCAATGCCTCGAATGATTTCTCCCTAGCGCTACCCCGCGGCGCGAACATGCAATAATTTCCCAACAACCTTTTTTCACCACACTGCCGCCGTATGCATGCATAATCTATTTTATTATTCATGATCTAAGCGCGGTCTCCGTATTAGCTCGACCGTTGGGCATTTCGTCTGTGTGTCTGTCTGTCTCACGATTACGGCCAAACGCCTTGATCGATTGTCATGATTTTTTGCATGAATGTTCCTTATTCCTAGGTCGAGCCATGTATATATATATACCGGTATGGTTTTTTCTATTTTTCATTTTTAATCCCTTAAATAAAATAAAAATGGCGGCCGCACCGTTTCTCTCAGTGTAAGTTTTTTTCCAAAGCCAGTTTGTGGCTTAACCGTGAGTCGAATTGAAAGACTAATAGCATTTAGCGGGTAGCAAATTTGATGTTCTAAGAAATTGTTTTCTTGATGTTTTTTCGTATCTCTAATGGTAAGCTCACAAAATGGCCGCAAACTTCAAATTTGTTAAAAATCGTCCAAGTTTTTTTATTTTAACCATGTTTTTATACGTTTATTCTTTAGATGACTTAGTAAAACCTTATAATTTTATGGAGAAGGAGAGAGAGAGAGCGCGCTACTTGCTGTCTTGCTCTTTCCTCCGCTACGTCAGTGTGGGCGCTGTGACTGTGAGTGAGTTGTGATTACTTCCTTACTGGCACACTATTTTTAACCTAAGCTCAAAACCACATTTGTTATTTCGCCGAGCGAGGTCTACTGTTCACAGAACTACTAGTAGTATATGTATATATATATATATAAGTAATATCTATTTAATAACGTATATTTAAACACACTCATAAGCGCACATCCACACACAAGCAAGATTATATATACACATCAGGCTCCACAAAACTAAGGTAAGATACACTTGTATTTCATCACTCCCCAAGGCAAGGACACTTGATCCATTCTACTCAACAAGAAAGTCTTAAGTAATATAGAAAACTGGACACAATTGCCAACATATTTAATAGCTTCTGGAAGTAAGTCCCACAAGCTGCATGCGGACACAGTAAATGATTTATTATACATTACGGTTTTATGTAGTGGTATAACAAGCAAAGTGGAATCTCTTCTAGTGCTCTTTGCGCTGATATCGGAGGTGAAAGAAAACTAACTTTTTAACCAAATAACTAAGCACTCCACTCCACTTTGTAGGACCGAATGCAGGGTAATTAAAACATGAAAAGACAGCAGATCGTTAAGTTTTAAGATACTTGATACTAAACTCTTTATTATAATGAATTAGATGTACGTAGGCCTACATCGCGTTTTAAACTAAATATAAATCGTATGCAGTAATTCTGTGCCCGCTGGAATTTGTTGGCCAGAACTACAGACAGTAAGGTAAGCAGTCTTGCATTTTTTTCAAGGAGTGCATCCCTGCAAACCCTTATTTACACGTTTCGGTCACATCATCACTCCAAACTCCAAGTCAGTAGTTTGTTCAATGCATTGGCGGATCCAGGCGGGGGGCCGTGGGGGCTGCAGCCCCCCTCCTTTGGGTTATTATACTTTTGTTTTGTTTACTGAGTAGTCTCAGACAAGATAACTTGTACCGAAGGTTTCACCCACTAAATATTAACCAATCTCAATAAAACAAAAACCATTGGAAAGGAAATGTTTTAAACTTTAATTTTTGTATTTACAAATTTCTTTCAAAACGTATATTAACATTGTAATCATCGTTGCAATATTGTAGTCTAAATCAACTGATGCCGCGCGAGAAAGCACAAGCAAATGACTCAAACTCGTCACTTTTTAAAGGCAAATAACCATTAATCAGACTTGTTTTTAGAAGAAGATAAGGACACCAATGGGTTCGTCAAGATTTGAAATTTTTACCATGATCTTCCAATCATTTGTCACATTTATAGTTTCTTAGATATGAAGTTTTTTGTAAACCCTTGCACTTGGACAGTTTTTAACCAATGAGAAAGCACATTTTGCAATCGATGTATCTGTTACAAATCGATATATTTGTACAATGATTTTTATATCTATTTGAAGTGCAAGTTCTATATTTTCGTTTGATATAAGGCATAAGGAAAACCTGGTTTAGTGTTCCGAGGCTATTCGGGTATTTCCGTGAAATATGTACATTTTCAACGGCCTAGGCGCGTTAAGCCGTTACATTTTCCCGTCTGGCTGGAACCTATACTTTAGGTTTGTCACATTTTTGTTTAATTGTTGAAAAAAGTAATAAGGCTATTTAAAATTTTCAAGTATACAGTTCAATTTTATGATTTATTCTCTACAATTTGTTGCAATGATATTCCATTTTTGGGAAAAGCTTATAATCCTTAATTTCTATTCAAAATGGGTGCTCGTGAAATAGTCTTAAAATACATTTTCAAGCACTGTATTCCAACAAAATTGTTCTATTCCCCCCCCCCCCCCCGGATAGGAGTCAGTCCCCTCCTTGAAACCTGCTGGAACCGCCCATGGGAACTCTTTAATTTTATCATAGTAGTCCAAAACTGAATTGTAGGAACTTAGTCATGTCTGCTCGAGTAGTCTATATCCTAAAATTATTGGTTTTGTCTTAGCTCAACACGGCTGAAACACACAATGTGAACTAGGGAAATTGACAAGTAAATTCTATTTGTGTAATTATAAGTTCACACGTTTTGTGGAGTAAGCACTAGGAATCGATGTTTTTTATTCTATCGCTCTCACTTCCACGTTAACGTCCCACGACGGCATAGGTTGAAATTTAATTTACATTAACTGTAATTTCCCCAGATAGATTCGCTTTGTTCTTACCACGCATAAGGAAAATTAGCTCAGTCAGACATGAATGATAAACAAAAAAATTAAAACATGCTACAAGGAGCCGTGTGCCTCTCATTGTAAACAACCATAAATCATATTTTATAACTTTAGATTATTATTAATTATAAGAACATATAGGTTAGGCCTATAGGTCACGATATTTTCCTCCATAGATAACCTAATTGATAATGGCCTACGTGACAATAGACTAGTTGGTTATGAAAGCCGCGGCCTTTTAAACGGAAAACAAATAATATTGTCCGCCTATTTGTATGATTGGCCTATTAGTCAAAAATCGCAACAGGTATTTTAATACTGTTATTACCATTTGACAGCTTTTCCTTGACGAACGTTTGATTGAAAGCTAGGAATATCGCTACCGTGAAGGCACAAAATATTTGAAGAAAGATTAAATTTAATACGTGTGGACACCGTCAGAATATTTTGCCAGGAAGAGCAAGTAGGCCTACTACCAGGAAGTGCGGTAAATGTTTTACAATAAAGGTCCAGAAAATGATGGTTTTAACGTATTTGTACACTAAAAGTGGAAAAGTATAAAAATAATCGAAATTTAAATACAAAACGTAATATGATAATGGTTTTTAATAATTTTGGACAATAATTTAACTGACTTTTTGGTATTAGGCACCTATACTCCGTTCACCTTGCCGTGGCGCCTGAAGGATTAGGAGACCCTTACACACACACACGCACACAAATGCAGCCGTCCCGCCCGCCAGGTAGATGACTCATAGACTAGGGCGTCCAATACGTAACTGCGATTTTCGCAAAACTCAAACTTTAACAACTGATAATGGTATATTTGTAACCTCCGCACAATTTCAAAGAAAATGATACCAAATACGACATGATTACGATAATATATATGTATACTAGCTGAATGCCCGTGCTTCGCTACTGTTGTTAGTAATAATATGCAGTTAGTTGTCAAAATCTACACCAACTCCATCTAAAACCAACCGTTGTTGTTTCATCCATATCATTAAATTAAATTTCTGACTAACAATTTTTCATCAAAAGTGAAATTCGACTAACCGTTTACTCGCCATGGGTAAGGAAGTTGTGGTAAATTTATCTCGCATTACCTTAAAATCCCATTTTTGGACGCCATCTTGAAATTGGTAATAGTTATCGTGGATTTCGGATTTGTTCTGAAAAGTAGACAACAATACGAACATTTAAAGTATATGGTTGATTGGTGTCCGACAGCTGGAAGTATACACACTACTCGGGACAGACACGACATTACATTAGGGAAATATGTTTTTCACTGTGATATGTTTGCCGTTTCCGTGTCTGACGAAGTAACGGTGGGAGATAGAGGAAAACAGGATTAACATGTTTCCTCCAATTGCATTCTTGTATAAGTTATAAATTATATTAAAGTAGGTAATTTCTTATTAATTGTTAATAAACTTGTGTTCACATTACTGGAGTTGTTAATTTAACTATAGCATGTAAATATTGGGTATAACATTCCTGGTTCATTTAGTCGATTGTTTTTTGTTTGATTTATTTCTTAACATGTTTCCTCTAATTATTCTTGTACGAGTTATTAAATTATATTGAATAAGGTAAATACTTATTAATTGTTAATAAACGTGTTTTTACATTGCTGGAGTCGTTAGTTTAACTTTAAAAGTCCCCAAAATCCACTTTTTTGGTCCTAACAATATGTTGTGTGGACTCATTTTTCTCAGAATTTAACGAAGATTTCAAAAATAATCATATAATTAGGATAAAGATTCAACTTAAATATTGTGTAGCATCTCCAGTACTTGTGTACCTGCCTGATACCTGACCGTCCGGGTCGAGGGTGTGGGGGGCGCTCGTGAGTGCGCGTACCAACGCAAAGGGTCTCCTAATCCTTCAGGCGCCACGGCAAGGTGAACGGAGTATAGTACTTGTTTTCATTGAGTGCAGCCAAGCGTCACTAATTAGGGTCGGCTGGGCGGAATACCCTAACCTTTTCCTGGTTCAGAGTTAGGCTGTCCGCTACTATAGTTAGCCATCGAGCATTTTCACAGAACCTTTTATCCACCCATCGTACACTTGCCTTGTTCTAAGTTTACTCCATAGTTCGTCAGTTAGAGATGAGGGATATTTCACGGGCAGTGACTTTGTCGCTGATATTTAAAAGTCGCTGTGACGAGATACGAAAAATATCAGTGACCTTAGATGGATGTGACTGCGTGACTGGTACTAAAATATCTACGCGAAATCGCGAACGTACGAACTGTGACTCGGTGGCTGTTTCTGTGACAAAAACACAGTTGGCTTGGCTGGGTTTTGACAAAATAAATCAAAACTATTTATTTTGATTTAAAATAATTTAATTTCCCTTTGTTTTGTAATGTTCCATAGTTACAATTGTGTTCATGTAATTAAATTAATATTTTTGCACTAACGTTATCAGCATTAAATTAATATTGTTGGGTTAAATACTGATAAACACTAATTTAAATACTGATATTAGTAATTAATTAAACTAAAAAATTTATATTGAGTGCTAATAGCATTAACAAAATAATATCTATTATATGAGCTTTAATACTAAATTAGAAATCTACAACTTCAACGTAAATAAACAATGAATATCTTTTATTAGGCCTATTGACAATAAACCGTCATTTCATACTGTGACGAGAATTGCACAATTTAGTAAGCGACCATGATATATGTACGTGGCTGTGACTGAAATTCGTATATACCAAATGTCACAGGCTATGACAAGTCACAGACTTTAGTCACTGATATTTTCTTGTCACAGTCACAGTTGTCGCCGATATTTAAAAGTCACAGATTTTCTCATCTTAATCGTCAATGTATTAGTTGACCGAGCGTAAGCGAGGTCTCCGTTTTAACTCGACCGTTCGGCATTTTGTCTGTGTGTCTGTACGTCTGTGTGTCTGTCTCACGATTACGGCCAAACGCCTTGACAGATTTTGATGGTTTTTTGCATGAATGTTCCTTATTCCTAGGCCAAGCCATGTATATATACGGTTTTTTCCATTTTCCATTTTTCATTTTTAACCCCTTAAATTAAATAAAAATGGCGGCCGGATCGTTTCTCTTTTTTTCAAAGCCAGTTTTTGGCTTAACCGTAAGTCGAATTTAAAAACTAATAACATTTTGCTAAAAGCAAATTAAATTTTAAACAAAATTGTATTCTTGATTTTTTTCCGTATCTCTAACGGTAAGCTCACAAAATGGCCGTAAACTTCGAATTTGTTAAAAATCGTCTAAGATTTTGTATTTAAACTATGTTTTTATACGTTTATTCTAAACCAATTCAAAAGTGTTCCATAGCTTTTTTGTATATAAAGGTTTAAATAATTCATATATGCCAGTAAAAAAATTATTGAAGTAAAATTGAGACAGTTATAAGCTCAAGAAACAATCACGTTCAGTAACGAAAGGAAAATGTTTAACTTTAGGCCTACATACAAAGTAGTAAAAATTATTGTAATTTTTTTCATAAATGTAAAAAAGTTTCGTAATTTAGTTCTAAATAGAATTGTATAAAAATATTTATCAATTTTAAATTTCTTATTTTGAAAACAACAGTTTTTATGTTTCTACTACAAGACTGCTAACAAAACTAGGCCTGTTTTGAATATAGTAATTTAGGAATATATCATTTGCCCAAAAATGACATATTATTATAAGAAAGTGTAGAGGATAAATCAAAGAATTGAACTGTATACCTGTAAATTATCATTGTAAATTTCATAAAAATATTTGACTTAGCTTTACTTGAACTACAAAATGAGATGAAACAAATGAAACCTCTCAGCGATAAAGGACATACAAAAAATGACCGTAGGACCGTGGGAAGTGTTGGTACATGGGTTGAGATCACTATCACGACGTTTTAACATCGTTTGTTTTCATTATTTCTAATATTGGAATATGATATGGAACTTAAGTTAACTTATGATACATTGTTAAGTTTGAGTTATTTAAGTATTTAAATATTAACCTAAATAAAACGCAATGCCTCTAAAAGAACATCTTTAGCAGTTAAAGCTCAAGAAAAGAAATAAAAACGAGAACTAGAAATCCCGGAATCGCGGGAATTGTAAATAATGTTTCACTAGCTAAACCTTGTGCTTACTTCCTTACTGGCACACTATTTTTAACCTAAGCTCAAAACCACGTTTGTTATTTCAACGAGCGAGGTCTACTGTTCACAGAACTACTAGTAATAGTAGTTGAGATGGATTCTGCTTCCAGTTCATGTTGGAAGGGAGTAAACTATAAGAAACGGTTAACTTATGACTTTGTCTTTCTGTCATAAAACCTACCACCAAATGAAGTTGCTCGATACCGCAAACATTATTTTGTTTTATCTGTAACAATAGAAAATATTCCATTGTCCTTGATATTGTTTACAAGACCATTTCTAAGTACTGTTGCACATGTGTTTATAATCTCATTGTGTACTTGTGAATATGAGTAACGTGTGCGTTGCATTTATTGGAGAAGTTTTTAAATCCTTTACGTTTATGAAAAATACATTCAAAATCGTCTGCCACGAGATTCTAAGTTATTTAATGAATTTACTAATTATAAACAAATTGCCCTGATAGCCTGTCCCTCCCTAATAGAAACATATAGAAAGCACCCTTTTAAAAAGGTTTAAGGACACAGAAAACAAATCAATATATAAATAATAAATGTAAGCTTGGTTTGTTCTTGCGTGATGCTATAAATCCACTACCCACCCTCTGCAGTTCAAAACCGAAACCTTCTTCATGGATGAAGACACTCACGGACAAACCTTACATCAATGATTACCTATATCTATATATATAAAAGCGAAATACCACTCATTCATTTATCACGATTTCTCAAAAACTACCGAACGGATTGAAATGAAATTTGGTATGTAGCTTTCTCTAGGGCCATAGGTGCTTACTAAGAAAGGGTTTGATCAAATTCGAAATTTTAGGGGGGTTTGGAGGGATCAAAGTTATTAAATCACGATTTCTTCAAAACTACCGAACGGATTGGAATGAAATTTTGTATGTAGCTTCCTCTAAGGCCATAGGTGCTCACTAAGAAAGAGTTTTTAAAAAATTCGAAATTTTAGAGAGTTTGGGAGGTAAAAATGACTAAATCACGATTTCTCCAAAATTACCGAACAGATTGGAATGAAATTTGGTGTGTAGCTTCCTCTGGGCCATAGGCGCTAGCTAAGAAAGGGTTTTAAAAAATTCGAAATTTTAGGGGGGGTTTGGGGATCAAAGTTATTAAATCACGATTTATTTTCAAATCTACCAAACGGAATGGAATGAAATTTGGTATGTAGTTTCCTCTAGGGCCATAGGTACTCACTAAGAAAGGGTATAAAAAATTTCGAAATTTTAGGAGGGGTTTGGGGGGATCAAAGTTACTAAAATCATAATTTCAGATCTTTTACTATTATGACAATAGTGCTTTTATTATTTAAGATCTGTATACATCAGCCAAATTTATATAGCCTATACATATAAAAGCCAAATACCACTCACTGACTGAACACTTAAAAAGAATACAATTACGTTAAAAAGACTGAAAATACCAACCACCACGGGCAACGCCGTACGGGTCAGCTAGTATTGTATAAAATCCAAATACCACTCACTGACTCACTCATCACGAAATCTCAAAAACCACCGAACGGATTGGAATGAAATTTGGTATGTGGCTTCCTCTAGGTCTCTAGGTGCTCGCTAAGAAACGTTTTTAAAAAATTCGAAATTTTAGGGGAGTTTGAGGGGTCAATTTACTAAAAAAAATCACCGAACGGATTGGAATGAAATTTGGTATAGCTTCCTCTAGGTCCCTAGATGCTCGCTAAGATAGGTTTTCAAAAAGTTCGAAATTTTAGGGGGGTTTGGGGGGTCAAAGTTACTCAAAAAACCACCGAACGGATTAGAATGAAATTTGGTATGTAGCCTTCTTTTATACCTTCGGCTTACAACTACAGTTAACAACTTGTCTTCACTTGTTGACATTTTCGACCATACTGATGATGGTCAGATATAAATGTACTGCCACGTGGCACCATTCCAGTGTGTAAGCTCCTTTCATCGTACTCGTGGATGCGCTGGCACGACGCATGCCTCTCCCCGTGGCAGGCACGCAACTTCAGTGTGTAATCCACCTAAATAGTACTGCGCTGAGCCACAAGAGAAAGTCCTTGAGGGGGGAGCGATACTCCAGGATTTAAGGTTCTGCTCCAGTAAAACAGAAAGCAACCGGTGACTCTAGCGCGTCACTCTATAGCCGTATCTAAACAGTGCAATTTCTTGCAGCTGGGCGCTTTGACACTGCCTCATTTAAAACCATTTTATAAATCCATCTTTTGCAATGAGTGCTGAAAAAAAAAAACTGGAATATTCTTTATATAATTGCGAATCCGACTTGCGATTCACTTATTAAAACTTGGTACTTAAAAAATGATAATTACGTGACAAATGAATAGAATTTTAAAAATGTGAAACGCAAAACGGATGCGTATTGTGACTGCTGTTAAAATAAAACCTTATAAACAATTTATGATAAACAATAAACGAAATAAATGGTTAAGTTTGTAAATTTCTTGCAAAAATTGTGATGCAATTGACGATAAAATCAACAAATTTCATTTCATTACAATTTTACGCTGGTAATGCTAAAGTCCCCTCCAAAACAAATTTCTAGATCTTCCTCTGGGCGTGGAAGCTAGACAAGTAGACATTATTATTGCTCAGATACAAACATTAAACCAGTAATGACATCAACTGATATCATAGTTATGCAATATAAGTGTCTTGTTGATCAGACGAGGAAAACGGAAGGGGATTTACCGTGTCTGACAGGTATGGGGAAATATGTAGGCTTATTATTACGTAAATAACCGATAGGCTATGTATAGAAAGACCTACTACGTAGTAAATGACAAAATATTAAAACAACTTAATAGAAAATGTAGACCAAGTTAGGCGTATATATTTTAAAACTGCTTATAATAAATAGCCTACTCGACGTATTTTCAACAGTTTGATAAACATTTCCTTTCAGTTAAATACAATTAATTTTGAAACAACTACAGGATTATTTTTTGATATTTTTCAACGCGAACTTTGTTATTTTAACTTTAGCTCAATTTTACATAGAACCTTAAGAAGCTAGTTAAATTTCCCCCGACTTTTTTTGAATATTTCCTTGACTTTAATCCCGTTTACCCAGTTTTCCAAAAACTGAGGGAACCCTGTAAAATTGCTCTATCGTATTGCTGCTCAAATTTGGATGTAATTGCTTTATTGCCGAAAACAAAAGAGTTTTTCTTTATTGAATAAAGAAGGCCTTCGGTGTTCTACAGCTAATGAAGGCCGGGTATTGGAAAACTCAACCGTCATACTCGAATTCGAACTCATGATACCGCGATCTATGGCCTATTAAACGCCATCTTTTTCAACTAAGAAATCGCAGCTCCATGGAGTAAACCGAGGAAGTTTTCTTTAAAAAGTAGGCCAACTCTAAAAGTAGTTCACATTGTGTAGTATCTATATTTTAGTCATAGACAAAATATGAGCAATTTTTCTCTGTGGTTTAGTTAAGCAACAGTGCAATCTAGTGCCGGACACCTGAACTGACTAGAAACTAATTACCATGGTGTTTTAATGTGGACACAAAATACGAATATTATTTACTGAAATGTTAAAAATATCGACAGATAGCCTAAGAAAAGGTGATAGAGCTTAGACCACAGCTTCCTGTGGTTTTGTTTATCTATGGACATGGGCAGAAGACAGACTGTGGGTGATTAAAAATAAAAATAGTATCAGACTATCTTAGGTTAGGACCTGTGTGTGGACCACTTGAAAACTAGTTGAACAGTGCGGTAGTGCGCAGGCCTACTTCTGCAGTTATGATCAGGCTGAAATGGTGTGGCTGCAAGTCCAAAGTTAGTATCGTGTTATTTATACAACTATAAGTAACGTACTTGTTAGTTTTTACAAAGAAGAAACCTCGTGAACGCCACAAACATAGTTTACCTAACATATGCAAACTTTAATTGGGTTTATAGTTTTATTGGAAAAGTGATATATGGGTAAATTGGCATTCATTACAATACGTTTCGAAATGTCATAGGTTCAAATCCAGTTATTGGCGTTCGTTTTTTCTTTGTGTCCACGTCTGAATTAGCCTTCATTAGTGGCTAACAAGTGATGAAGTTTAAAAAAAAGGGAAAATGGATTGATTATTAATTTTGTTTTAATTTGAAAAGCATTATTGGAAGTACTTTTTAGAAGTCTTGAAGGTTCTATAATATAGTATATTATGTATTTACAAGGTGTTAGAAAAGAACCGATTAATATTTCAGGTACAGATGTAGAGGATGTCTAGAAAATATCGCACCAAAAATCACCACGCTATTTTATATGCGAAAATAGGGAGTCTATAACAACATAGAAACGACAGTAACAGTACAGAAAGAAATTATTTTTTGAGTTTTTAGCTGAACTTAGTGTTGCCAGATCTTGTCGCAGGGCAAGCTATTCTCGACCGTTCCTCGCTTTGCCAGTCCCATATCTGGCAACCGCGTAAAAATTCTCACCCGCCTTACTTCGTGCTCCCGACTGTAGTTTGAAATGATTTAATCTGAACACTGACATAATGTGGCATTTTATAAAAGTGTGATTCACAATAATTTTTACTTGTTTTATTCTCAATAGCAAACATGTACATTATCACCGTGCCTTTAGAATCAATATACTGTATTATGAAAGCGTGGTCTGTCCGTGTGTTCCACTACAACTGCGCACCCCACCCCGGCAACTCCATGGAAGTTATGGTAGAGAAGAAGGTTTCGGTTTGGAACTGCAGGGGTTGTCAAAAGGGCGTATCACACCAATGTACTTAGTATGGGAAGTTGGTGAAGCTGCTGGAAATCGAGTATCGAAGTGGCCGAGAATGTTCTACAAGCTTTCAGAATGTTCCGGAATCTTGCAGAAGGTTCTAAAAATTACCATCGAAGGGACTTCTTGTTCCGGAACGTTCCAGAAACCGTAAACTAGCAATGAAACTAGAGACCTGAAACTCTTAAGCCTAAATAGGAAACAGCCATCTTAAGTTGATTTGGACGAAAGTCACTATATGTTTTTCAGACAGCGAACTCTAAATATTTATAACCGATATTTCGTTCATCCATTTCTGCGTTAACGGAATAATAAGGAGCTGTTGAATGAACTAAAAGACGCAAGGGAGAAAAAACGGAGTAGTGAAATGTAGCAAAGTTAAATATTTGATCATTTTATAAATCGCTCATGTTCTCATTAAAGAACAGCTGTTTAAAGAACGTCTCTGTTTATTGGATTAGACATAGATCAAACACTTGTTGGATCTTTTCTCTGGGTTGAATTTCTTTGAAAAGCATTGCACAATATTTTGGACAACGTGTAAAGTACATAAGTTGAATTGGGTTCTTAGCCTATTTATATTTGTTCAGGTTACGTAGGTTATTACTACTTTTAAAATTAAGTGTTAAAACTTAAGTTTAAAACTAAAGCTAGAAATTTGAAACAAATCAGCAAAACTAAAAATATCTTATAATTTATATTAAAATTAGTTATGTAAATAATCAAACTATCACAGTTTCACAAAAATCGTTTATTAGTCAAACGAGTTTTACGGCCAAGACACATCATCATGCAGTGATGGTGAAAATATGCCTAGATTTGTAGAAATAGGCCTGTGGCTGGTTTTCTTCTAGATTTGTTTACAGAAAACTATTCTTGGGCATGCTGTTATAAAATATCTTAAACAGTTTAGCCAGTAATAAACTCAGCTTCAGTTTTTAAGAAAAACAGTTCAATTGTTCAACCACTAAAAAGAATTTCATAGTCCAAGTTTTTGCAAATGTTTTGGGTTGGGTCCACGAAAATCTGTTCGACGCTATTACTCTTTATAAAATCTTTGAATTTTGCCTTATGTTTATCGAAATCAAGTATAACCACTGTGTCTCCTTTATCAGCGCGTTATCAATTAACAACTTATTTTTACGTGTTTTGTAAGTTTTAATTTAGACAAGGATCTGTAATTCAGATTGTAAGAAATATTGTTGTGGTTCATTGTATTTTTATGTGTGTGCTAAGTTTATTGTTAGTTAATATTCTAGTTTCGTTATACAGTTTGTGATTTACAGTAAAGACTGTGTACAACTTTTAAACTGTTGTACAAGTGTTTTATATCCTACAGTAAAGACCACGAAAGATTACCGTTGAGGGACGGGCTTGTGTATACCGAGACCTTGAACGCTCCAATCGCCTTAGTGCGACGTTGTCACGTGCTTCCCACGCTTCTAACTGAACGCGGCTGACTCAACGCATATAATTCTTTAAACTGTGCGCTGAAGCCTCGAGCGGTAAATACCAGGAGTGTTCGAGACTAGTAGATATTGCCATATTGCAACGCTGCGCGCCAATCCTATTGGCTGCCACGCAACGGTATTCTTTAGTGGTCTTTAATATAGTATTGTTACCCCGAGGCGTCAGCTGAGAGGGTTATAATCTAACGACAAATTAAGTATATGCGCTCCGATTTTGAAAATCTCAACGGGAATCGATAAAACGCATATGACTTCATCAGAAAAGTGTTTGCCAAAATTTCGCCCAACGGCTAGTAAAAATATTACAGCGTTTTTTAGAAATTTCGTCCCATAGACAACTTTTTTTATAAATTTTCTCCGATTTTCACATATATAGGGTATCAAACAAAAGATTTTAACGAGTACTTTAAGAAAATATAAAAATAACCCAAAAAAGTTCATATGCCGCCTTCTATATCGCTATTTTTATGTTATTTTGCTATTTTTACTAGCTAATTCAAACACTAGCAAAGTTAGACAAACGACTATGCACCTAATTCTACCACAATAACGCTATTGTCAAAGATTTTAATTCTGGTTCAAGTTTTTATATTAACTAGGAGTTAACATGCACCGATAAACTGCGCAGTTAGCTTAGTTAATCGAACAGTTTTCACAGTCTTGTCTTACAACACAATTAATTGTAAGACTTAGGATGCGGCTAGTATGGTGGTCCAAGGACGACTGCCGTCTCAGGATTGTATAATCATACGACGATTACCTGAAATTCCGTTGTCTTGGACAGCCTACTGATTGCCGTGTCATAGAGCATGTTCGAGGAGAAATAATGAAATTTGTTATCAGCTGGTCTTTATTGTTTTTGAAGGTTTTGTATATTTCATACTCCTCGATATTCAGTATATACCTTAAACATTTTGTATTTTTATCTTCAATAGTTTTGACCCTACGTTGATTCTATGACAGTCAGGACACTTTTATATACAAGGTGTTTCTTAAATAGGACGCCAAACTTTTAGAGTGGGTTCCTTACACAAAAATAAAAAAAAGTCCCTATAAACATGAGGCGTAAAACGCTTCGTTTTCCAGATATCCGCCATTTTGTTATTTTGTAAAAAATAATTCATATCTAGAGAAATGTTTGACTGATCGAGTTCAAACCTGGCATGAAGTTTAACCTAACAATGATCTATCTCAAGAACAATAAGCGATTATATCCAATCATGCGTTTCAAAATGGCGGCTGTTTGAAAATTTCAAACCTAAATTACCCAACAATCGTACACTTTAACAAAAAATTTCAAGAAACCTTTTTGTGTCCCGCTTTTTCGGATAGTGTAACTGACAAAACAATCGGATAAAGGATAATGTTAAAGATAATAGCAGCATACGTACATGCAATATTATTGTGTTTACTGAGTTGGTATAGGATGCAGGTTGAACAAAATAAATACAGTATTAGGCTACATATAACTTAACTATTACCCTTCATCCGATTTTTTTACACATAACTTAACTATTACACTTCATCCGATTTTTTTGACACATAACTTAACTATTACTTTTCATCCGATTTTTTTGACACATAACTTAACTATTACCCTTCATCCGATTTGTTTTACACATTACTTAACTATTACACTTCATCCGATTTTTTTGACACATAATTTAACTATTACACTTCATCAGATTTTTTTGACACATAACTTAACTATTACCCTTCATCCGATTTTTTTGACACATAATTTAACTATTACACTTCATCAGATTTTTTTGGCACATAACTTAACTATTACCCTTCATCCGATTTTTTGACACATAACTTAACTATTACCCTTCATCCGATTTTTTTGACACATAACTTAACTATTACACTTCATCAGATTTTTTTTGACACATAATTTAACTATTACAGTTCATCCGATTTTTTTGACACATAACGTAACTATTACACTTCATCAGATTTTTTTGACACATAACTTAACTATTACACTTCATCCGATTTTTT
>JAGFPH010009239.1:0-10655 GCA_018207615.1 Philaenus spumarius
CAGGTTTATGTTTTACTACGTGTGCCTGTTCTCAGGTTTATGTTTTAATACGTGTGCCTGTTCTCAGGTTTATGTTTTACTAAGTGTACCTGTTCTCAGGTTTATGTTTTACTACGTGTGCCTGTTCTCAGGTTTATGTTTTACTACGTATGCCTGTTCTCAGTTCATGTTTTACTACGTGTGCCTGTTCTTAGGTTTATGTTTTACTACGTGTACCTGGTCTCAGGTTCATGTTTTACTACGTATACCTGTTCTCAGGTTCATGTTTTACTACGTGTGTCTGTTCTCATTTTCATGCTTTACTTCGTGTGACTGTTCTCAGGTTCATGATTTACTACGTGTACCTGTTCTCATATTCATGTTTTACTATGTGTGACCGTTCTCAGGTTCATGTTTTACTACTACAGGTATTTTTAATATTACTTTACATAATTTCGAGCCCAAACAAGAGTGTTAATCTGTACTGAGATGTAATTAAGATGCTATTTTTATTTTATTAAACTTTACTAAGTTTATCTAAACATAATATAAATTTGACAAATAGTTACTAAATTTTTAAAAAGTTTCGATTTTATAAAGGAACTCTTTAATTTCATATATTTTTAATTGATAAAAATGGAGCTGCTTTTTTTATTTTAGCAGCTCAAGGCTCCATATTAAACAAGTCTTATGGTTTCAAAGATACAGAAAATATTAAGTGATTGGGAGAGTGGTATTGGGCTTTTATATAAATATTTTCATTTAACTTTGTTTTTAGTAAAAAAAAACAAAACTGACACACGATGATATTTCATAGAAAGTCGTAGTGCATTTATCATTTGAAGTAATACCGTAAAGCCTTCAAAACTATTGCACTTGTTCTTGTAAGTGAATTTAATTGAATTTTATATTTCAATTCATTTATTGTATATTGAATTTGTATCGTATTCAAAATTAATATATCATTTAATTAGTTTGGATGAATCAAGTTTGAAAGCAGTGCAAGTTGAAATAATTGTTTTATAATTATACTAGTATATTGTTTTATAAATACAGCGATACACGAGTAAACAGATAGTGTTAAATAGATCTGAAAAAAATACGTAAATAAATCTTGACTCTACTTTGTAGGAAACTCCCAATTTTTACAACACGGACGAGACTGTAATATAAATTTTGATTTTGTATAAAGTTTTTTTAAATTTGCTAAACATATCACTTTGAATTAAGTATAGACTTACTCCGAACTAAAAACAAGTTTGTACATCTTTAGTAGATTAATTCTTAAAAAAAATATACAGCCAATATTATTATGTAATATGAATACACTTCCAATACAATTCTTCACTTATTATTAGGTTTTAAACTAAAATGATATTATTAAGTTTTAGCTACTGTCCTATAAATGCTAAAAGTTTCAATAGGCCTACACCTGGAGTATTGTTACTAGTGCACCCTACAGGACGAATATAATAGCTCCATTCAGTATACGATGAGACCATTGTCTTACTGTTAGTCTGGATGTTGTTTTGTTACAAAGGGTTAGTGATCCGTAATCTCTGAAGTAATGTTTAATTAACATAATTGTCCCCAAAGCGTAAAATTACACAAATAGATTTTAAATAGATGTATATTTAAGGAATGCATATGATGATATATAATGATGATATAATGATATATATATGATATAATAGGCATTATACGTATGGAGGACTCAACTTTGACGTGTTGTTGAAATGTTGATGTGTATTCAAATAGGCTATATTAATTGTGGCCACCATTCTCCAATTGGGTGCTGAACTTGAAAATTCTCATGACACCCAAATATTTTATGATGATTTCCGTTAGAAAATTCAACTTGAGTGGTTTCCATAAGAAATTTGGCACCATAATTGAAAATGGCGGATACATTTCTTACATTTAATTCACTCCAAAAACCTGCATCTTGAAGTAAGAAGTGACCCACGTTAGAGGTAAGTTTTCAGGTACGTAGTTCAAAAGATGGATATTGGTTCACTTTTGGTGAGACCCACTGTGTATAGATTTTGTTTAAATTGCTACATTTTTATTTTGGATACAAATTAGTTGTTAATATTAAATAGTGTAATAAATAACATGTAAATCATTAGGAATTAAGGGAATATTTACAAATTATTAGTCTACGATGTTGTAATTCTTTATATTTTATAAATTAAATTATTATAAATAAAATCACCTAACACATAAACAAAATTTGTATTTTTAAAGATATCTATATTATAACATTACCACTACCAATATTTATCTTTTGATACAATGTACTGTATAACAACGTGACGTTGTATGCAATAAGAGTAAACTTTATTTTCATACATTATAAACAACCAATGACCACATGAGGTAGAGCCCTATCTAATAATCATTAAATTTCTATTTCAAGTTGGTAATAAATGTTGACGAAGAAAATGTTTTTATTTTAACTGACATTTTGTATTTGTTATTAAATTAATCGAATATTTACTATTTTTGTATGACAGAAACTTTATAACATCCCAAGTATGTATGCATTTCTAAAAAGAATTTAGTTATACATATTAAACATATTTTTATTTGAATAAATCTAATTCTAATGAGTAAGACGATTGTTCTTTTTTTTAAGTAATCATTTGGCACTTATGGTTTTATAGCTTTGAAAATTTTATCATGTTGATAGTAATGTTTCATTTGTGTTTCATCATTAAGGATTATTACAAATAACTATACCATAAATATGTTTTCAAAATGAATTGTAAATTAAATTAGGTATGGCGAAGTGTACGTGCAACCAACAAGTTAAATACATTCTAATTAAAAGACAAAGTTAATATTGTGATAATTATTTAAGCCGACCAGTAATATTCATAAATCTATAGAACAGTTTATTAAACACAACACACAAAATACAAACAACACTACAACATTTCCCTTAGAATATCATTTGACAAGCGAAACGTTGTATATAGTTAGTTGTTGTTTACTTTTACGTATGATGTCTGCTGCCTTTTAAATGAAACAAGACTTTTGTGTTTGAACTGTATAAGTAACAAATATCAGGTAATGAAAGCAAAACATTATATACTGTATTAACTATCTGACTTTAATTCATAACTGGGATGGCTAAATTATTCATTTGCATTTCAATACAAGGGATTTTGAATGAAGATATAAGTTTTTCATTTTTTGATGTTCAATAATTATGTTTAGAAAATAAATACATTTGTATGAGTCGTAAGTAAATTGTTGTTTTAATGGTGAAAAGCAAAGGTATAGCTAAGATCACCAGACTTGAATAAAATGCAAACCATATAACAAAATTGCCATAACATAAGTAGTAACCTACATTTAATATTAATGTAGTGGATGTGGCTAAATGAGTTTAATTGTATTGTGTTTTATTTTTATCGTTTACATAAGTAATATTTAGAATTATTTTGTTCATTTGTTATACCGGGAAAAATCAAAATAGTAACCTTGTTAGGATATATATTTATAAAACAAATAGTATTTTATAATTTATTATATAAGTATCCATCCCCAAACTAAAATCATAAATGTCATAACATCCAGTAACGAAAAATCTCACTAATTTAACCTAACTTTTCCATCTGAAGAGTCTAATATTTTAGTTTATAGTGTTCAGATGTTCCATGTAGTTCTGTGCATAGTTTATCTATGTTTATACATCTCATATTATTTCAAGTTGTACCATCATTTTTAAAACTTGAGATTATAATAAACAAATAATCGTTTGCAAAATAATAATAAAAAAACAGCTATACAAAACTATATGAATTCTTCTAGACTGGAGACCTAAAGCAATCGGTGGAAAAGAGTTATTGTTTTTCTTAAACATAATACTGTTGATGTAAATAAAAAAAATCATATTACTTTATCCTCAAAGTAAAATTTTAGTATTTACTCAGAATATTAAGAATTGACACACTTTGCAGGGGTAGGATAAACTGACTGACCTGAAATTTTATATCGTTTGGCTTATTACTGAAAAGCTATTACGAAAATTTCCAAGATTTAGTTGAAATGAAAAAAGTTATATGAGCACTTAACTTTCCCAAACTGTCAACAAAAGATAAAACGTTTAAAAGTTTATTTCTAAAAAGTGCAAAGTATTGATATTTGAAAGGTATAGACTTAATGAACCCAAAATTACAAAATTAACTTTACAAACGTCACCTTTATCTTCATAATGTGCCAGTTTGACTTTATCACTCGTTTTCCTAAATATTTCGTAGTTCAGTAGTAAATTTTAATCCTTGGGTAGGACTCCTAATTCAAAACATCTTTCACCTGGAATAATTTGTAGTATTATTATCACATCTAAGCAATTATATAAATAAAATTAATATGTTCATTTTTATAAACATGTTAGATGATAAGCATGTTGTAACACTAATGTTAATGCTAATTAACTAATGCCTATTCTTTATTTACTTTGCTTAACAGTTTCGACTGGTTCAAGAACTATGATTTGAGAAAATTTTGAAATCCTTTACATAGGGGACTATCATCCAATCTTGGTTAAAACTTAAAACAAAAACGAATACGAGTATTAATATAATTGTTTAAACTTTGACTGCATTATTAAAATTGTTTGCAACCTTTAGTTTAGGATCTTCTTGTGTATCATTTAAAATATTTTTGAGGGACGCGCTTTGATTAATGGTTTTGCTTAATTTTTTTTTACGTCACACCAATCTATATGTACTTCAATATTTTGTTTAAACTCATTTATGTATATATTAATTGAATGTATTTTGTATCTTTTACATTTGTGTATGCATTTTGTTAACTATATGGTTTGCTAGGAATTAATACTGTAGTTTAGTTACAACTAAATTTTATATTTTTCTACTATAAATAATCTTTTTTTATCAAAACGAAGTGGGCTTTGATTGTATGTTTTATTTTTTTACTTACTTTTACTTTAAAGGGAGGATTTTTCTTAATTTGTATCATTGTAATATTTGTAAGAGCCTAATTTGATAATTGAGCATACATTCTATTAATTTGTTCTTATTAAAGATAAAGTCTCTTTTCATTTTCCAAATGTTTATCACAATTTGTGAAAAGTAGAATTTAGGAATCTACATCCTGCACTGCCTGGTAAACATTTACTTATAATTAGTTAGCGTTTCCAAAATTTGATATGTACACTCTTGAAATAATTAAATGTTATTAAAGAACCAAGTAACGCCACTAGAGTTATAATCCTAAGTCAGGAACTTTATAAAACGTAATCTGTATATAAATGCCACCTGAGGTAGTCAATGTTCATGTATATGGTAAATAGCTATATATTAACTTTCATAATATCATGTCAAGTAATGTATTGATTAGTTTAAGTACATCACAAAACTACGTAAATTAATACGTTTTTAAGTTTATAACTGGTATGGGCACATTTAATGTACATTTACACTCGAAGTGAGCCAAGTTACATGAAGATAATTTAATTACATTTTCAGAAATTTATGAGACTAAACTTTAAAGAACACACTTTTTTAAAGTACAGTAGATTTCTTAGAAAACAGTTGGAAAAATATTTCTTAGTAAATATTTTTCTTTTATAATATACCAAATCAATGTTTCAAAAACCCGGCTATAAATAGAAATGAAGGAGGCTTTAATTTGTTATAGCCCTATTGATAAAATGTATCGTGTATGTGTAGTGTTGGAAATTATCATTTATCTTAACATTCGTATATTAACAGAAACAGATTTTTATTGTTGATTCTTAATAAATTTGTTTAAAATTTGATTAGACTGGACTTAATTATGTAGATCCTGTAGATTCTAGCATGACATAAATTTAGAAGAAAAAAACTGGTAATATTTCTATATAATCAATAATTATAAATATAATCTTGTTTAAATTAATAGCGTTAACTCCCGTTAAACATCTTTACAATAAAAAATTAAAATCGACAACATTTATTATCTATACTAATATTATTAATAAGTAAAATTTGTCTGCATATAGTGGTAATCTCTGAAACTAATAAACCGAATAAAAAACAATTGTATTAATAAAAACTACTGTATCATTTTGTAACATGGATAGAATTCTTTTGAATTTAAGGGTTGAAACCACACCTAAAACAATTAACATTAATATACTTTAATTACTTAACATTAATACTTGTGTTTAAGATAGAGAGGTAAAACATGATACACTTATTTCTTTAAATGATACTAAGTCAAAACAAACCAGATTTTTGTAACCAGCAACTAAGTTACATAATAATGTACGTAACGTATGTAATAATGTACGTAGTAATATGTATTTGGTAGGCCTACATAATTCTTAGGTTATATTTTTTTTTAAATCATTTGAATTTCGATTACTTGTATCTAAGGGTTAAAAATTCCAAACATTACTTGAAGGAGATTGTATGCCAAGATGTAACATTTTTAACATTTTTGGAGGGAAGAGTAAAGATGGGTTGCGCTCCAAAACTCACTACGAGGTAAACTTTTGTTCAAGGAAGCTCATGTCTTATGGCAGATTTAAAACAAAATTATTATTGTACTCTATATTCATTTCAAAAAATGTTCTTATTTGTGTGTGAAGCGTCAGATATCTGTTAAAAAATAATATTATTTAATAATAATTTTTAATTATAATTAAAATTGTTAATGCGGTTAAATGTTTGAAAAATGCACAGAACATAATGAAAAATACGTGTAGGCTAATATACATTTTTGGTGGACGACAACATTCTCATGTACTGCATGACACAGATTAGGGAAGTAAAACCTTGGTTACTTTATGTTTAAAAGTAACTTTCGTAACGAAGCATGGACACACAGCTAGTTATTTTATATGGCACAAAGTGTGTGTAGCAATCATAGTTCTCAGCAATAAATGCAGAATAAAAAAAAAACAAAAATCAGCGCTTATATCTCTATTTATTTTTTAAATAGATATACAAGTATCTGAAGTACTATTTATGATTAAATTAATTGCAACAAAGAAGTAAGAATCATAACTATTTGTGTTTTGAAAGGGACAGGAATTGTTGAAAAATTTAGTGTTATTAACTTCCATTGTAAAATTTGAATTAATTAATGTGAAGCAGAATTTTACATCCGTTAATTATTCGAAAAGTAGGTCTAACATTACTCCTTAGCATGGGTAAAAATATATAATTGTCTCTCAGCTGCAGAAGGACGAAATCGGAATTGCAATACTGTAATATATTCCATGAGTCAACAATATCTGCAAACTATAATTGAATATATTGTAGACATTATGCGATTGAAAACTCTTGCAAAGAATATTTAACTCGGTAAACATATATGAATTGTTATAATTGAATCATAACGTAAAGTAAAACTCTATTAAAAGCAGTATATGGTTGACCTGTTTCATAAACTCCACTATGGCGTAAGTAGTATTTCCGAAATGTTCAAATAAATAGAGTTATTATGAATATCGGCTATAAATTTCTACATCCGATTTTATAGTTTTATTTTATTTTGGAGCAATAACGGAGAAGTTAATATTTGCATATTCATTTTACATAAATAGTAATTGGAGGAAAAGATGGATTATTTAATGATTTAAGATATTATTATTAATAAATAATATATTAATTCTTATACTTATTAATTATTTAATATAAACCAGGCAAAAGCTACACGTAAATTGTTAAACAATATAAGAGGAATGCGATTATTGTTTGAACATCAAACGATATTTCAAAGTATGAAATAAGGTAATAAATGTAGGAAGTAATTAAGTTTTACATAAGTGAAAATACAGTTTACCATATTCCAAGAAATAATAATTTACATATCACAACAACTATATCATTCAAACAACCGTGGTAATTCATGAGTACATGAACTGAAAGAGCTTACTTAAACAATAATTGAACTTGATTTGACTCTGTACGGTTAAGTGATATAATCTTGATTTACTGATTTCTGAGTTCAAGAAAACTATGTTTATCAACAATCTTCCTGCTAAAAGTACGTATTGAAGTAAATGTCTCTAAATAAATCTATTAAAATGTTATAAAATATGAATATACAGGGTGTATCAGGAAGAAACGGAAAGAATTGCAGGACGTGTTCTACTGGTGAAAATAATGAAAAAAGTTCCTATAAACATAGGTCCGAAAACGCTTCGTTTTCCAGATATCCGCCATTTTGTTTTTTGTACAAAATAATTCATATCTAGAGAACGGTTTGACTGATTGAGTTCAAACTTGGCATGAAGTTTAAGCTCTCAATTATATACCTCAAAAAAAATAAACGATTAAATCCAATCATGCGTTTCAAAATGGCGGCTGTTTGAAAATTTCAAACCTAAATTACTCCAAAACCGTACATTTTAACGAAAAATGTCAAGACACCTTTTTTGTAGCCCTTTTGAATCCCTATCGGATGGTGTAACTGTCAAAACAATCGGATAAGGATAAGTTATGTGTACTAATTGGTTTGTTCAACCCGGCATCCTATACCAAAACAGTAAATACTACGTTATTGTATGGACATTTGTTGTCATTACCTTTTAACTTAGCTATTATCCTTCATCCGATTGTTTTTACAGTTACACCATCCGATAGGGAATCAACAGGGCTACAAAAAAGGTGTCTTGACATTTTTCGTTAAAATGTACGGTTTTGGAGTAATTTAGGTTTGAAATTTTCAAACAGCCGCCATTTTAAAACGCATGATTGGATTTAATCGTTTATTTTTTTTTTGAGGTATATCATTGACAGCTTAAACTTCATGCCAAGTTTGAACTCAATCAGTCAAGCCGTTCTCTACATATGAATTATTTTGTACAAAAAACAAAATGGCGGATATCTGGAAAACAAAGCGTTTTCGGACCTATGTTTATAGGAACTTTTTTCATTATTTTCACCAGTAGAACACGTCCTGCAATTCTCTCCGTTTCTTCCTGATACACCCTGTATAATATGTAATGCTTTTGTGAAAAGAAAACATATTATAAACTAGGGGCTCTGCCCCTGGACGCTTCGCGTCCCAACCCCGCCTCGGCCTTCGGCCTCAGATGACTGCTTCGCTTCGCTCGCAGTTGGAAAATTTGCTAAAGAATCTCGTTAATCTTTGGCTCGTTTGTACATAGATGACCGAGCATAAATCAGCTGTTTTATTTGGCAGCTGACTCAAACTCATTAAACATTGTCTTCATAAGATTAACATGGGAAATTTGAAGGATTGTGTGCTGGGGCTCCTTCTTGGGTGAATAGCGGCTGAACGGATAATTGGATCTTCAATTTGATGGGAAATCGTTAGTTTGAAATTAAATTTTCTACAAATTTTGTGTTTAATATTTTTTTCTATCTCTTACCGTTTTCTTACAAAACGCAATCAAAGTGGAAAAATTACAAAATTAAAAAAATCTTTCCCGACAAAAAAGTGCTTTAAAAATTACAAATGTTAACTTTTAGCAATTTTTCTGAAAGTTTCTCGTCGAGAGCTTTAATTCAAGTATAAGGTTGAGGGGGTCCGATTACGGGAAGTGCCTAATAATTAATGTCAGTGAATCAGTGAAATCGTCTACCTTTAAGGACGTTGGGCGGAGCCTCCCTTCTCGGATGAATAGCGGCTAAATGGATGATTGGATCTTGAATCTGACGGAAAATCTCTTCTTTGAAATAAAATTTTCTACAACATTTGTATTTAACAATGTTTGCTATCTCTTACCGTTTTCTTACTAAATGCGCTCAAAGTGGGAAAATGAAAAAAATGAAAAATTCTAAGAAATCTTTCCCGGCCAAAACGTGCTTCCAAAATTTAAAAATGTTAAATTCTGGCAATTTTCCCAAAAGTTTCTCGTCGAGAGCTTTAATTCAAGTATGAGGTTGAGGGGGTACGATTACGGGAAGTGAATAATAAATAATGTCAGTGAATTGGTGAAATCGTCTAGCTTTAAGGACTTTGGGCGGAGCCTCCCTTCTCGGATGAATAGTGGCTAAATGGATGATTGGATCTTGAATCTGACGGAAAATCTCTTCTTTGAAATAAAATTTTCTACAACTTTTGTATTTAACATTTTTTGCTACCTCTTACTTCTTACTAAATGCGCTCAAACTGGGAAAATGAAGAAATTTAATAAATAGAAAAATCGTTCCCGCCCAAAAGGTGCTTCCAAAATTTAAAAATGTTAATTTCTGGCAATTTTCCCAACAGTTTCTCGTCGAGAGCTTTAATTCAAGTATGAGGTCGAGGGGGGTACGATTATGGGAAGTGCCTAATAATTAATGTCAATGAATCAGTGTTACCGTCTAGCTTTATATAAGTAGATTCAATAGAATTTTCTGATTTCCCGGAAGACACAATTTTTACTGTTTTTAGTTTGTGTTCGAAATGCAGGTAGAAAGCTACTTCATTTTTTGCCTTTAGCCATTTATTAATGAATGCAAAAATTATTATTTTACTAACGTAAAATGTGTATGGTTCATACTCCGCTATTGAAAATACATCTCAGTTAAAATTTTGTATTGATGTTTACAAAAATGTTACTTTGGTTACACTAGCTTTCTTAATCAAAGATTTGCACTCAAAAATGTTACTCAAAGGAAAGTTACGGTCTTTATCCTCCTGATCTGTAATCTAATATTATTAGCCGTGTTTCGTGATAGCATGTTTTATATTTGTTTATT